>JAMXBD010000354.1:600000-870000 GCA_024138025.1 Combretum micranthum
AAAAAAAAAAAAGGAAAAAATATTTCCCATATAAATTGAAATTGTTTATTATCGATTCATAATAATTTAATGTATTATTATATCAACACAACAAATAAAACAAATGAATGTAATTGGCAATACATGTTTGGTTGCTTTATCTAGAGTCCCACCAAGTGAACAATCTCATTTCTAAATAACATGGGATTTTTTTTTCTTTTATAACCTCCTTTAAAGGTTTAAAGTATTACTTCAGCCCTACATTGCTAATAATTCCATTGAAATGGGATGTATTTGTATAAAAATAAACACACATCCATAGTAATTTAAAGTGAAAAGGGGCTAAAGACTATATTCATCTTAAGCCCAATTTTTATTTTAAGTTTTAAATTTTATTTAAATTTTTTAATTTATTTTAAAAAAAGGTTAAAGCCGACCCATGTGAAGATGTATAAATACAACATCTAAAATTTGAGGGGTTATAGCCAATCAACATTTATAATGAGTATAGACATAATAACGTTTAGAACCTACCAACTACCTCCATTAATATATCACCAAACATACATTAAATTCATATCTCCACAAACTATCCTTATTGCACTTTATCCACGTGTATATATGACATCACACAATGCATCTCATTGAATCTATTAACAACATGAACATTAAAAATATAACAATCACACTAAGGTTCCATGCCCAACATATACAAAGTAAAATGGGTTAATGTTACGAATGATACTGCACGTATTTGTTCTATTGAATCCAATAAAAATAAGAGAGATTACAAACACCAATTATTCATCTTGCTTTGCTTCACTAGCCTCGCCACTACAAGGTGCAATTGTAATCCTCTCTACAATACTCCATCAAACTCTTAAAAGTAGTAAAAAAGTGTTTAATATGAGATACAGTAAATTCTCTCGAAATTAAGTGCAAATACAAAGGAATACAAGTAAATGCTTAAGTTCGCAAATAGCCTCTGATGGAGTTTCTAAGGACCACAACGAAGATTAGCTTTTGAATTTTTTTTTTTATTGTAATTCTTGTATCTTGAAAATTTTAAACTTTCGTTATGATATATCACATAGATGATGCATTTGAACTAAAATGATAATTAAGAGTAATTTCCTCCTTCAATAACCAACTTAGCCATTAAAGGTAATCTATGCTTGATTTGAGGAAAACATCTCAATTTTTATGGGATATCGAATCTTGAACGTTGAAGACTAGTTGCTTTTATTGGATAAATATTGAATAAGTAGACTTCGATATCTTGTTGAATAAAAATATACGTTGGGCTCCTTTGCAATCTCTTGATTAGGAAAATTTTGAATTTTAAAATAACCAGAGATTACTTATAATGAATACATTAGTAAATGGCATTTTTAAGAAGTGATTCACTAAGGAATATGATGAATCACATTTCTAAGATGTGATTTAGCACTATACAACTTTTGCTAAATCACATCGTATAAAGGCAACTTTTTAGTAAAATTATAGATCGCACATCGATAAGTGTCTAAAGACCCTCGTTATATGCATTAATTGGATACCATATTATATAGATTTCATGTAAATTATTAAAGAAAACGACACTTATTTGGCTAAAATATTAATATTGTGAATAAAAGAAAATAAAGAGCTTAATGAAGACGTTTGGATGAGTTAAGGGATATTTTTTTATGAATAATTAGGTAAAGTGAAGATTCATAACATACAGGACCTTCTGCATAAGCTATGCAAGATACTTATATAGGAAACGAAATCTGACCTACAAGCAATTTTAAAGTGCACAATGAGCTATACAAGCTATGTAGCATGCATGTGTAAAATTTGCAAAGTTATCAGAAGCATGTTGGCATTTTGCATGGGTACCCTGGACAGGCCATGCTTAGAGTCTGCAAATCTGATTTTGGTGAATTTCACAGTTTTGGATCCTAGAAGGCCATGTAAGATGGTCCTGTAGAACTGATTTTAGATTTACCTATAAATAGCTACCTTTACTCGTCATTTAGGATATACTTCTTTATTCTTATGAATCTTAGAGAGAAAAATATGTACTTTTGAGTGGAGAGGCGTAAGAATTCATTGAAGATCACAAAACTTCATTTTAAAGGGTTACAATCATGACTTCGATCTACATTTCCTTATTCTATCATTGTAATCATCTCTTTATGGAAAAATAGATCTTGATACCCTAGGTCTTAAGAAATCCTAACTTTAATGTAGTGATTCAATTATTTCGTTAATGGAAGTTTATTTATTCTTGAATCTACCCCTTTGTATTTATTGTTCTTTGATTTGATATGAGCGTAATATTAGATCAATGCATGATTCTTGTTAATTAGGTTAAAAGATTTATTGATGAGATAGATCTAGCATGAATAGAGGAGTTTGAATGCAGATTTTAACATAGACTACATGAACTTTCTGCATAAAGATTTAATATTTGTTAAGAATCTTGAACTATAATACAATTCTATATGCAATTAGTGATGGAAGACATTTTCTTCAATCATATAGGGTTAAAAATTAATATTCTTGAAAGAGATGTTAATTAAATATAGAGTTCTTGTAGTTCAAGAATCTAAATATTCATTAATGAATATCTTATAAAGATTGAAAAATAAGGTTATTAGTGAATCAAGATTAAGGATATGTTTTGTGATTGATATATTTTAGAAGTGTGATATTCTCTTAGCTAAGGTAATTTATTTAGTTAATTATTAGTTCCTATTGTAATTATATGATTTAGACTAACTAGATAGTAGAATTATGATAATTACTAGTAATTACAGGTCCTGATAGTATGACCCCTATGCTTATATAAGTGCTACAATTGATAGGTACATTTGTCTAGAGATTAGTCGCAAAGTAATAATAGGGTTTTGAAATTAATTGGATTGATTGTGATTGGTTGAATACGTCACATGTTGAACATGCAATTGAAATTAGTTATTTTGTAATTAAAAATCATCTTATTTATATTTAAGGACTTCTTTAGAAAAAAAAAATTGATAGACATGTTCACTTATTAAAACTAGACAAACTTATTTGATGTTTTAGTAACTTCTATTATAAGATAAAGTATGTTTTAAATAGGGAGTTGCACAATTATTGTAGGTAAATGTTTTGATGATGTGATGAATTTGTATGGGAAGACATATGAAGGACATGAGAAAGTTGAGTTAATGTAATATGGACTACGGAAGGGATGGAAAACTCGATTAAAGTATGTGTACATGAAGCTCGGATCCAATGCTTTTTAATCATCCAACATCAAGGATATGTTGCAAGAAAATTATTTAAATGGTCTTATAAAAACATGTGTTTAAAATAATAAAATTAAGGGTTAATGCCAAAAATGCTACATAAACTTTCGCAAAAAGTTCAATGAGATATTTAAACTTTGGTTTGAAACAATATGGTACCTAAAACAAGTTTTCAATCAAGTAGGAAAAATATACTTAAAAACTTACTTTAGGTACTAAATTATTCAAAATCAAACCAAACTTCAAATATTTAATTAAACTTTTTGAGAAAGTTTAGATGTCATTTTTTACATTATCCCTCAAATTAATAAATTATTTTTGTTTATTTAAGCAGGCAAAAAATTACAAGGCTTAAAAGGTGCTAATAGGTGGCCTTTGTATTATTTTTGAAAATAAATACGAAAATACGACAGAAAAAAATATTTGGAATATAAGTGTCAACTGTGTAGGTGGTACCCGCCCCATTGACTAAACTAAAGTGGGTTTCGTTTTGTAAAGAGTGTGCACATGCCAAATGCACCCTCTCCATATATATATATATATATATGTATCTATGTATGTATGTATGTATAATATTGGCCAAGCTCATTTCTATCATTTGCATTTTCGAACCATACACACGTTTCTCTCTTACATAGTGCTATAGAAGCATGGCTACTCCACTCTATTCACTTCCTGGCTTTGGATGTAACTCCTAAGTTTTTCATGAGTAAGTTAGGAAATAGAATTAAAAAAAAAATTAATGAAGTGTTAGTGTACAATTTTGTTGAATGCTTTGATGATTAGATTTAAATGTCTTAACATGAATGGAATTAGTTAATTAAGGAAAATAATCCAAAAATTTCATGTAAATTTTTTAAGTTGCCTATTAATTTAATTAATTTCAAAATTTTCCTTAGACATGTCTTCAAAGATCTAATAATTTAAGCAACTCATTTCAAGTGGTATGTCAATTATTTTACTTCCAAATTTCTTTAGATAATTATATTTTATAAATTAAATCCCTACATTCTAAAGTAATCCAATATGGATTTTGATAAAATAAAAATTCCTTTCAGATACAATTCACAAGTCAAATTATTCAAACTTTGTATTGATTTTCATTAGGAAACATATAGATGATTTAATTGCAAACATTCAAGTTGTTTTTGTTGCATTTTTAGCATCTAAACCCACCAAATTTATCATGCACACCCACACACTACATCCCTCTTAATGCCCAAAAAGTCAAACCACACTTATCCAATTATATAAGACAAAAGGAATTAAAATTTGGGCAAAAACTCATTTCTTCTTCTTTCTTACAGCCAAGGTTGTCAAACTCGCGATTCTATGTAGAATCGTCAAGGGGTCAGTAGAATTGGAACGTAAAATCGAAATATAGAAACGTAAGTTTCCATAACCTTTGTAAAATAGCTTTGAAAATTTATAGAAATGCTTATAGAAGATGTAGAAAACGTAAAACACAAAATGGATGTAGAAAAAAGGAAGTTAAGTTTTTTTTTTCTTAATAACTCTTGATCTATGATATACACATATAAAAAAAAGAGTAAATGTAGTCAAAATTGATTTATTTTCTATTATGTTTTGTTTGAAATAAGTGATAAATTAAAGTAGAATCAAATTTTTTAACTTACTAATTGCTTAATTATATAAACAAAATAAATAAGTTTTTCTGTAAACTTTACAGCTATAACTTAACTTAAATAAATTCTATAAATGTAGAACAAGGGTTTTTAGGTGGAGGGAAAAAGATATAGAGAGTATGGAAACCAAACATAAATGATAACAAAAAGATACATCATTCTAATTCCTAATAGTTTATGAGCTTATAAATATATGGTTGTATTTTTTTTTTTTAGCTCATTTGGCTCGAATAGGTAGAATTGGTTAATTCGATTAAAATCGTAAGATTCTACTAAAAAAAGATTCTACCCATGAGTCAACTCGAAAAGGCTTCCTAAAATCATAAACTCGTAGAATCGTATAGGTAAAATCGGGATTTTGACAATCATGCTTGCAGCTGTCCAAAACCGCATAAACACACACACTTCTACGCTCTTATTTTCTTTTTTTTCTCTTTAAAACTCACCAAGAACTCAAGCTAATTCAATCAACAAGTCAAGGTTAGCTTAAGGTAAGTTACAACTTCTCTTTTGCTTTGTTAGTTTTTGTTTATTTGAGTAAGAGTGGTTTGTGTTTATGTTGGGTTTTGATGGTTGGAAGGTTGTTGATGATTTGATGTTGAAAAAATGAAGTTACGTAATGATATTAGAAGTATGAGTCTTAAATTTTTTATATCATAAGCTTTGTTTATGAATGGAGTTGATGGGGTGTGTAGTAGATGTAAAGTTTAGGTTTTTGGTGTTTTGGTAATGTGAGGTTATTGGAAGGGTATATGGTGCATGCATGTGAGTGATGGAGTGTTTTGATGAAGTTAAAGATCAAAACAAGTGTTTGAAAAGTGAAATTTTGAAGCAAATGAAGTAGTGAAAGAATAGGGGAGTATACTACTGGTGTACATGATCGTGTAGAGGGACCCGTGACTGATCAAAAGCGTGGAATGGAGTTTTCTAGTCGTACACGGCCCCTTACATGAGTCCTATATATACACTACCCCCTACATGGGTCATGTATGTTCACTCATGACTCTACGGTTGCTAAAATTTATATACATTACTAATGTACATGGATCGTGTATATGCACTGGTGACAGCAACATTGTTTCATATTTTGATTGAAACTTTTTCATTCAAACTCGGATTTATGTGATTCAAGAGGCTAGGGAAAGCTTAAATAAAGCTCTACAACTTTTATGATTTAAGTTTTGAGAGATTCCAAAAAATTATCAAGGCTTAAAATTTAATTGTTTCATACTATAACATATCCAAATCAAGCAAAATACCCGTTTTACTAGTTAAGTGAAGATACTACTTAGTACTCTATAATTTCTTAAAGATTGATGAACTAGATTACAATAACCTAAGTTTAGAATAATTAAACATTAATGGAAGACTTACACAGACACATGTTTAGTGAATTTTATTTGTTATATTATAGGATCTTTTGATCAAGGCTTAGACTTTCCAGCTAATTACTACGACGATTAGCCACCATGCATGGGTGAGTAATTGAATATTTTCACTTACATCTGATTGTAATATAGTTGCATATAAATCTAATATAATCATAAATTGCATTCATGTGTGGGGATTGGAAATAATGCATGCTGTATGTTTGTTGATTGAATAATCTTATAATAATCAAAGTGATTACCAATTGGTTGATCTTAAATAATGAGTAAATTATGTGTATTGTTTGAGAGTTGGAATGATCTCCTAATAAACTGATCTAAACTTTATTTGACCTATAAATAAATTAGCCTTACATCGCACTACATAGTATATATGCATGTAATTGGTATTCACATCACGTATTATCGTTTCAATTCTATGATGATGCTTATAAATCCAGTAAATCTAGTAAAGATTAACATAGGGTTGCCAATTCTATAGGAACTAAGTAGGCTTAGAGGACGTCGCCTAATGAGAGTTGGTACGAATCAATAATACTTAGTGGAAATCCTTAGAACTAAGTGAAGTGGGAGAAGTAATAAAATAATATATATATATATATACGTATATATATGCTTATAAGTAAAAATTGACATGAAAGTTTGAAATGAATTCTCCTTCTTTAGTTCTTTGAAATTTCTAGGTATGAAATATAGAGCTGGTCCTTCCCTTGGAAGGGTAAATCCCCCCAAGTTTGAGTTCTGATCACCCAAACTATGTTTTGTACATATGCTTGACTTATTGCATTTCATATATATGCTAATCAAACCTTGTATGAATCATTACGTGGTGTTGAGTTTCTTTTACTCACTGAGCTTTTTAGTGCTCACGCTCTTTTAGACTATTGTCTTATAGGAATATAAGCAAGAAGATCGAGACCGAGAACAAAACCAAGACCAAGACCAAGACCAAGTGTGGAAGTTAAGATAGAAAATGGAGCCATTGTATCCACTTTTGAAAGGAAGACCATGTGTAATAGAGACTTAGTATGTAGTGTTTGTATTAGCTTAAGTCATGTTTTTTTTTTTTTTTTTCTTGTAAGTTCTTTGTAAAAGTATTCAGTGCAGCCCTTAAAGACCATGGATGTAATATTTAAGTAATGGCCCAGTCTTTGTATTATTTTTATCTTAGATTATGACTTATATATATACAATATTCTTCTTGCTTTAATAAACCTTCGATCCTGTTTTATATATTCACTTCCTACGGGGTATGTTAGTTGTCAAATACTTATATAAATCCTTGGAGGTCTCAGTTGGTTACATGGTGTACTATTACAACTAGGGTACTCTATAGGGCCGTGACATTAGATATTTGTTTTTGAAGGTAAACATCTCTTTTCCATGTCCTAGTTTACTTATTTTACTTCATTAATGCCTCATTGTGCTCAAAACTATAGTTGAAACTCTACATTTTTCCTTTGAACTAAATTAGTCATATTTTGTGATTTTAATTAGTAGTCTCTCACATTCATGTATTAGATAATACTAATTGTAGTCGTGTACTTGGTTGCATGTGGAGATTCGATGGTTGAAGTAGTTACTCAGTTTATACATATCAAGTGTTTGATGAAATATCAAGTGGAAAGTGATGGGAATTGTATGAAGGTGCAGTAATGAGAAAAACTAAGAAGCCTTGGAAGTGTTTAAGAAAAAACAAAAATAGCGTACCACATTCAATCTTCATTTTTAGTTCTTACTGTTATTTAATTGCAGGCATTGACTCCTTAGGTTTGCAATGGAGGATTTTGTTTACTTCATGGTGTATGCCCATGAAAAGATTGTGACTGGATCGCATGGGCCGAAGTATGATAGGACTCTATTAAGGAAAGTTTAGATGAGGATAGATGTCAATTTTCAATAGTTTGTTCGTAGGATATGTGCAAGTGTTGGTGTAGAGTATTGGATGCATTGAAATAATACACATGTACCCTTACTACATGGCAAGTGGACCTGCATATGTGCTTATACCATTTATTGATGATGAGACTGTAGAGTATCTATTAGCAAAAGCAAAGGAGTTAGGTGTTGGGTTGATACAATAGTTGCTTGTGCAAATAGTTGGTCAGTTAAGCACACCATATGTGAATCTATCCTCACAAACTAGTTCAGGCTCGCAAGTACACCCATCAACCAATGCATGAGTCGAGGTCAATGTAAGCATCCAAGCTCATGAGGAGCCACTTATTGGGCATGTCCAGTCGACTCGTGCAACTCTAAGTGCATATGGGCCCCATTAATATGTCACTCACTAATGTTGGCCAATGAGTTATTAACATAACTGGAAATATAATACAGGAAGAGGTGATGCCTGTACTACCCTAGATTTGTTGATGAAAATTAGGATGGTACTTACTATATTGATCAAAATGGGGATCTCATTGAAGATGAGTAGATGACAATAAGGACAATGATGTAGTTGAAGAGGGTGGTCAATAAAGCTAAAGTACCTCTACTAAATTGCCAGTAGAACAACTAGCTAGTTTTATGGGTACACAAAGTGGTGATGGTCCATCTCAAAACGCTATAGTAAGGGACTAAACTCCATATTTCAATATTGGTGGTGATGGTAGATACATTACTTTTGAGGAAAATCTCATAATTATGTGCAGTAACATGTAACGAGTGATGATTTGGGCAAAGGTATGATTTTTAACACAAAGGCTAACCTAATTTACCATGTGAAAAGCCATTGCAACTTTTTGAGTTCACAAATATGCTAGAAACCTATGGTTAGCTTATTACACTAAGTGAAAGACAGTTGTCTATGGAGGCTTCATGATTGTAAGAAAAAGCCACAGTCTTTTTGTGATCATTAAATTGGAAGGGCGTCACTTATGTGTTAATGACCTAGTAAGTCAGGACCACTCATAGATAGATCCAAATGTTCTAGCAAGAAAGTATTTAAACTTTGCAAAAAAGAAGCCAAACACCAAGACTAAGACATTAGAGTCTCATATAGAAACAATGTTTAGGTACAAAAGTATCATGTAGAAGAATTCTAGGAGGATAAGTGAAAGGCGATTGCACTAGTTTGTGGTGATTGGGAGAAGTTATACATCGATCTTCTAAAGTTATTTGGTACTATGAAAGCAACAAATCTAAGAACTTAAGTTGAGTGGGGTTGGACAGGATCATCTGTACTTGGAGAGTTGATCCTTAAATGGTTTTTTGGACATTCGATCAATGTGTAGACGTCTTCAAACACTGTAGAACTATTGTATGCGTGGATGGAACATTTCTTTACAAAAAATACAAAGGTATCTCACTAGTAGCTTTGCAACATTGATGGGGTAAACCATATCGTCTTGTTGAGATTTTGCTTGACACAGAAAGAATCAAAGGAATCTTGGACCTAGTTTTTAAGAATATTGAAGTGTTGTGTAATTGGCTACTAGGGAGAAGGGACATTATGCCTAATATTTGACAGGTAGAAAGGAATTGTTCAAGCATACAAGGATCCATCGAATGGTTGGTTTCTACCTTTTGTAGTCCATCAGTTCTACATTCGTCATGTAGCGAGTAACTTCAATAAGGTGTACAAAAACCATTGAATGAGGAATATAGTGACCTATGCTGCATTTTAGGCTAACCCTCACAGTTTGAGAATTTCATCCAACTATTAGTAAGCATAAATGAAGAGGTTGTTGAGTGGTTTAACCAAACAGAACAAGATCGCTCTTTGTGTTTGGAAAAAGAGCAATGTACACTCGCATACGGTAGTTTCTATCACTTTGGGAATATGACAAGTAATATTGCTAGGCCTACAATTCTATACTAGTAGGGGCTTGAAGCTTTCCAATAGTTGCACTTGTTAAAAAAAATCTACAATTGTGTTATAAATTAGGAGAGTAAGCATGCCGAGGCCATGACAGGTATTCAAAAGAAAGCAATATTCACCACATATGCTACGAAAAATGGTAGACAAATGGAGTGGTAGGGCTAGTAGACATCAAGTAACAAGTTTCATCGTAGCACAAGGCTCTTTGAAATTTACACAGGAAGCCAATGTGTGACATATGGTGTAAAGGGAGGCAGGCGGACTCAAAAGGTTGACATTATTAGTCATACACATGACTACAACAGATGGTGGATATATTGGAGTTCTCGCTTACATGCCTTAGCTACATGTGCTCATGTTAGGATGGATGGTAACTCATTTGTTAGGCATTGGTATACATGGTCTAAACAATTATAGATTTTTAATGCCCGTTTATTTTCACTTGGTAATGAACTTGATTGGCCTACTCTTGCCAACTTCCTAAATTTAGTACATGATCAAAATGAGGTAGTGGTAAGGGTAAGCAAAAAACAAAGCAATGCAAGATGGAAATGGATCTTTGTAGTTAGCCTGATAGGCTTAGTTGCAGTGTCTGTAGGGAAGAGGGTCATAATCATATAACATGCCTACATAGAATATATACAGGGCTAGGTATTTATATTTAAAACATTTACTAGAAAAAAAAATCTTATAGTGTTAATAATAAGCTTGTTATTAACTAATAAGTATCTTAAGACCTTTAATAATTGTGTTGTATCTATCATATTTTATATGATATTTTGTTAATCTATTAAAAAAAAGGGGTACTTATTGAATGAATTGTTCATTTTAGGGTTAAATAGAGAATAATCGAGCTTTTTTAAGTTTGGAGTTATTACTACAAAATCAGAAGTACACTATAGAATTACACAATCAGTGTACAATTATTAGAGCAAAAGACAGGGAAAATTGGATTTCTAAGGTACACAACCTAAGTACATGAGTAGCGTACACTAGGGTCGTGTATGGTTAATAAGCGTGAATTCCCGCATTAGTTCTAGTGTACATGACCCATGTACATAGGTCGTGTAGGGGTTACGCACATTGATAAAATATAAATAGCGCTCTGTTTTCGTTATTTGAGAACCCAATCATTTATATTTGATTCCTAAGCCCTAAAGGACATATCTTGAAAGCTTTAAAAGAGGAAATTCGTGGCTCAACAGTGACTATCATAGATAGCATCATTACAAGGGTTTTATCATCGTGATCTCTCCACTCTCTTCCTTTATGATTATTGTTGTTAAACTTTTCATGGAAAAGTAGTTATGTTATGTCTTAAGTTTTGAGAAACCTAGCCTTATGTACAAAATTACTTTTTGATTGAATAAAGTTTCAGTCTTGAATTTACTTCATTATTTATTTTGTTGTTTGTGATGGTTATAGGCTTAAATTATTATAAGCTCGGTTTCTATTAATTAGAAATAAGATTTAAGTTAATGGAATAGATCTCTCATGAGTAAAGAAGATGTGTAATTCACCTAGAATTAGGGCTTTCCAACTTTCCGCCACTAAAAATGAGTTTTCTTTAGTTAGGGTTTATGAGCTTTATAGGTTTTAAATTGACATTAGTGAAGGAAGAAGTTCTCACTTCTTCAATTAGGACTAGGAGCTAATTGACTTGAAGAGAGTAATTAATTCAGCTAAGTAACCTAACGGTTCAAGACTAAAGAAATATTCAATTGAATTTAGATATTAAGGATAAAAAGGACTAGGGTAGATTAAAACTAGGGGCTTAATTTGTGAATTAGTTAAACTTAAAGAAAAGCAATCACGTCATTAATTTATGGCCATTGGAACTAATTTTAGTTAGAATTAGCATTTAGAATTAGTACACTATTTGTGATTTATTCAACTAGAAAATAGTAAAAGGATTAATACTAGTAGCTGCATATAGATATTTCGGATGATATATTAGTTAATTTCTATATTGCACAATAGGCGCTTCCTTGAGTGAATCTAAGATTGATAGAATTATAAAATTTAAACTTGATGATCATACATATCATTAACATTTCATAATCTATGTTAGTATTGACATATATTACTCTTATTATCAGGATAGATGGATCTTAGATTGCTAGACAATTTTGTACTATCTTAGTGGGACACCCATTGGTCAAAGGACGTTGGGATTGCACAAGTAAAACTTACACACCTCATTTATAATTTTCAAGAGGCAATGACTAACTCTCTACAATTTTAACGCCTATAGGATGGAGAAGATTGGAGTATATGCCATCAAGTAATGACTATGTGGTGTCGTGAGTTACGGTTACCAGCGATGATGGAGGAAATCAGGTAGATCCACACGTGATTCCATATTGGTAGATGGCAGGTTTCTACTCAGTTAATGATTGCCATATATTAAGCTTGACTGACATCTCATCACTGCACTTGTTGAATGATGGCAGGTTTCTACTTAGTCAATCGACTGCCATATATTAAGCTTGACTGGCATCTCATCACTGCACTTGTTGAATGATGGAGGATCGGGACTCATTGTTTCCATACACCCTTTAGAGAGTTCACCATCACCCTTTAGGATGTGAAGGGACATATTGGTTTGCTGGTCGATGGGCAACCTATCATGGGTAGCACCAACCTTAGTTGGATCAATTTGTGTTTGGATTTACTTGGGAGGGCTTGAGGAACTATTGGTAGCTAGATGAAGACTTCATTGCGGCATTACATGATATTCGACACGTACCGTGTCAACATATCATGACACACTTGACAAATAGACATTGAATGATATAAGTGTATTTTCTTTATTTAATTTTTTTAGTACTTTATTACGCGACATCCTATTATGTTTTGTTTGTTATGATTGTAGATAGAGTGGAGCTATACCTGATGCCTTATTAGAGAGCCTCCCTTCATTTCGCTATGCAAGCCAACACATATGGCAATCATGAGTGCCATTTATTTGCTTCTAGATTGTTGAGTGACACCTCCTAGATTAGGCGCTTTGATAATTCAGTGGCTACTAGGGCATCCCACCAAAGCTAACGCTGATGAGTAGCTCCATTCTATTGACTTGCATGGCACTTTCAACTCAAATTAAGCAGAGGAGCATAGAGGTTATATCCAATTATAGAATGCTCAATTGAATCGTGTAGTCCCTGTTGAGATGAGGGGAGGGGTACGTCCAAATTATCCTGCCTAGTATCAGCGCATCAACGTTAATACATAGGTCAAACTAGAGCTTTATGTGGTCAAATGGTGAGTACAAGTTCTTGTTTATTGAATGTATCAAGTTATGACAATTTAAATGTAATTGTTATGACAATTTTCTTTTCAATAGATGAATAACTTCAAGAAGATAAATTGGCTGGTAGTGCATCCTAAATGGTTCGCATTACTAAAAAAGCCATGAGATATCAAGACCATCATGGAGTGTTAAAGCTGTTTGCCCATTCACAATGTAGTTTTGCTGCTAAGGATGAAGGGGAAGCATATCATAGTGAAGAAGATGAGTCCATAGTGAATCAACTGGAATGGGAGTAGGGAGTTTCATGATGCCATGCCCAACGACTCTAAAAACCCCATTGCGATCAGCATTCTACCTCATCCATTCCCAAAGAGGTAACACCTTTACTACCGGTATATTTAAAGGCACCTACACATATATGATAGTAGTTATATCGGTAGATACTTCCACGACTCAAGTTCAGGACCAACTTATGATATATTCCTTTCCACTAGAAACTATTTGGGTGATATTATTGGCAGCTCATAGGTTGTACATAGTTCATATTACACACTAAACCCTAGATATAACGTTGGTCTAACACAGATACCCCCAACGCCATAAGAGAGTGGCTACATCGAGAAGGTGAAGTAGATTTGAGTGAGGGCGTAACTCAGCTCAATCAAGTTCACCATCCATATCAGCATAGCCTGATAGCTCCGTGTGACTTCATGTAGTCACTTGAAGAAGAAGAAGAAGGTAGATGGGAAGAATAAGAAGTACATGAAGATATTAAGCAACCGAGGTAGAAGTCTTCAGTATTAGGATGATTAGGTTGAGCTGTTTTCAAGAGGAGTGATATGAAGAAGAGGGGATGATAGATTGTAATTATATGAAAGTTGACAATGTATATGAAATATTTTTAGACTTGTTATTTTTTGTTTTTTATTAGAGTTGACTACTTGCTACTTTATTGAGTAATTGTTCTGGAATGGAAAATTATCAGTAGGACAATTACTTAGAGTTGATATAAGATGTGTGTTTGCTGTAGAAGTTGTCAATTGTAACAAATTTACACATTATTATGTATTTAAAAAATTTGTATCTTATTGCCTGCAACTATAGAGAGAGCGCATGTGGCACGTGCACTCTCTTACGAAAAAGCGCATGTGACACCCTGTCTTTATTTAATAAAAAGAACACATGTTCCATACATACCTTTTTTCATTTAGTTAAAAGCATTGATATCATCAAAACCTTTTAACACTTATATTTTGACTGTTTTTTTTTTAATCATATTTTCGTATTTCTTCTTAAAACTGAGTATTTTTGTACAAATGCGACCAACGGGCCAAGAACTGAGATTTGCATTATTGCGAATCCGACGGCAGGAGATGCATAGAATCTCGTCCCCCGTGCACATAAGGTCCCGGAGCCTTAGAAAGTTCCCAAAACCAGATAACACAAAAATGGCACAATAGTTCAGACACCTAAGTAGCAAAAATAGTACATAGTAATTTGTTAACAATGTTTGCACACAGTGTCTCTCCTTCACTACAGTATACTTTCCCACTTCCCCTTTTTTGCTCCATCCATTTATGAGTCAATTTACACTTTCCATTGTAGGTTTTCATCAGTCTCATTCTTGTTTCTTTTCACTAAACTTTCAGGTTGTCTGGGTTTAACATTGATTGTCATCGTCAATTTTCGAACGTGACTTTGGTGAACCGCGGTTTCCATTTAGGGTTCGTGCGAGGTACTTTACCATGCTCTCTTATTTCTCTTTCTAGCATCTTCTTACGCCCATTTATGTTCTACTTAATTGTTTATGATGTTCTTCGTGCTGCAATTTCCCATAATAGGTGGATGATCATGTATGACGTTCTTTCGAGCTAGAATGGCCACAAATTATAGTTTAAATATTCATGTGGGCATAACATTTAAAACAGATTTTTGAGAAGAAAACAAAACCCCCTTAACTAATTACTCTATAAGAGTAATTCCATTACAGCTTTATTCCGCCTGAAGAACTGTTGTGACAATTAGTTGACCATAAAAGCCATTAGCTATTCATTACAAAATCTATACAGAATTGGTTTTTTTATAAAATATCTCTTTTAAATAAAAAAATTACCAAATGAAAATCTTATTATAGTTTTATTTCATTATTTAGTAACAGCCATTCTATTAAACTTTTATCCATTTAGCAGAATGAACGGGCAGTAAATGTTAGGAAGGGTATTTGGTATTTGAAATTACACCCATTTTAGCCAATGACACTCTTACGTGACAAACACACTTGGAGTTTTGACTTTTTTCAGTTTAGACCATAGAACTATTTATAATAGGCTCAATATCTCTTCTTTTCTATCTAGCATTTACTAACTAAATCCTAACTAGTTATAGTATCAAACTAATTTTTGGTAGCTATTACCTAATTTAGTAACACTAAAGCAGAGATCCTGAAATCTATGCTACTAGCCACACTTAGATGCTTCTGGAGATAGTGTCAACTTCCGTTTGTTAACCATGAATAATGAGTTTTGGAGGACTGGATGAAGCCCGCACCAAGTAGTACTCTGGAAAGTGAAGCTGGCTGTGCAACCCTGGGCCTTAACATTCCAAACATTATAAATGTATTGACATGGAAAGAGTGAATTTGGGAACCCTTTTTGTCAAGATAAGAAATGGTTTTTTGGGTGCACTCCCCATAAGATCAGCTTTGTCAAAGTGTAAAAGCCTAGTTTGAACCTCCAACATAAGATGGAAGAGTGACCTGGTTTATTTCTCTTGAACCAAAACAATTTTTCTTTGCATGGAGGACAGCTTGGGTGCTAGTAACTTCAAATATATAGCTATGATTACAACCTGTCTTGGAATTAACTCATTACTGAAGGCCTCCATGAAAACACACTAAAGAATACTCAAGAGGCGGTGAATTGAGTATTTGACCCAAAATGCACAAATAATTAATTTTTATGCAATGAATCAAATTTAACTTTAGTAGCAACGGATAATACAACAGTAGATAAATATAAAAGAGATAGGGATAGAAAATTTGAATCTAGATTTAACGTAGAGTTCGACCCGCTTCCTACTCTCATGATCCATCAGTGCGTCTAACGGAGGACTTCACAACCCACTTTATTGATCACCAACAAATGCACGCTTAAGTTGAGCAATTCACAAGTCACAACACTTCATGAAATAAAATATTTCCTTCACTTTCTAGATGTTCTTTTATAGGTTACAATTATAAGAACAAAGGACTAGAATGATATTTTCTTTCTTCCTTAGAAATTTACAAATAATGGACAAGAGAACAGAATTTAAGAGAGAAAATTTGATTTGTTTGTTTGCAAATGAAAACTCTCAAAAGTTCTCAAAAACAAAAAAAAAAGGGAATTTTTCTTAATCTCTAAGGTAATGAGTATTTGTAGTCTTTAAAATCTTAAATGTCTATTGGAGATAACATCTGACAGACGGCGATAACTAATGTGCGCAATAGTCAAATTAATTGGCCATTGGCTTGTCAGTCCATGCTTCTACCGGCCCAAGGACTTATATGTTGCGCCTCAAATTTTCTTCTTCATGCCTTTGTCACGTCTTGGTTTTAGGCCTCGACTGCCTTTGTGCTTTAATTCATCGGACCGGCGAGCCGGTGCTTTCCTTGTAAGTATAAAACAACAGCATATACATATATACACAAAATATATTTCCATATTCATATTTCTTTATATCTTATCAAACATATTCATGTGAGTGTGTTTATGAAATCTTTTCATAACTTTTGCTCTCATCAGAATCACATATAAAATAATTTATTTTAACACTCCACTTCATTAGCTATTGATTATACCAGAAATTACCACCCTTCAGCATATGGGGTATCAACCAACTATCCCAACGGCTGCCAAGTGGATTCACAAGCAAATACCAGGCTTTTGATTATTTTTATTTATTTTTTTTTTTAAAAAGCGAAAATGTAACTAATGTGTTCACATACATGAGGAGATGTTCATTTCATAGATTTAGGCTCCTCTCAAGATTTTGTCTCAACAAGGAAATAGTCTAGTATTTCTATTTGTGTTCTGGTTTGTCAATGTACCATTAGCTTATCACTTCAGGTCTTCACTTGATGGTGCATATTTTTGTTTCGGTGAAAAGAATAATAAGTAAAATTGCATTGTTTTGATTACTTTTTGATGGATAAACATGGCCATGATTGGACCAATTCCAGGTGCTTAAACCATTGTACAATCAATTAGATCCGATTTGATGTGTTGAACTGTATTGGCAGCCCCAGTAAGTAACAAGTGGCGTATGTGGAACTTGAATTGAATACCTCATGTCAATTTTCGTCTGACCCCTGGGTCAACATCACTGGCCTTTTATGGATGACATGTTAAATGTAGGACCAATGCAATGGTATTTGGTACTATGGTGTATCAGAGAATGATAACTGGCTTTTTTTTCTTGTGTTTACATGATGGATGCCTTGTGTATAATTTTCCCTTGTGCAGTATATCAGCAATGAAGTTGCTGTTTTATGTTTTCATGGCATGAAGGATTTGGGTGTTTCATTGATAACAAGTATTCTTGCACACAATCACACGCCATTTCTCTTCCTTCTTAAGTTCATTGTGAATGTTACAACGGTGAACTTCTTTTGTTTGGCCTATTAATTCAGTTTAAAATGACATACATTTTTAACTTTGCAGTGAGTGGGCGATGCAAGGTTTCTCCACTTAAGGCTGGTTTTTGGGAATCCATTAGATCCGGGTAATTGCACTCACTAACCATTTTACCATGCAAAAATGTAGATGATCTAGCCCTCACAAGTATGATTCTTTCTTTGTTATTGAACCTTTTAGTTTTCATTGGACATTTTTGATCTTTGAGGGTAGATTACATGTTTTTATTTTCCTCATCCTTCTTTCCCAGATAGCTATATAATATTAAGATTATGCTGTTTGAATCTTTGAATTGGTGACATCTATTATTGATTATGAATCATCTCACCCTTTAGCCCTGGTGTATTGAGAGGTGTTTGCTTGAATTGAACTGAATCATGGACCAAACAGCAAAATTTGGTACTGTTGCCATGCAGCATATTTGCCAAACGGAATTAAACTGCTTGGAACCAAACTGGAATGCATCATTCTAAAAATATATATGTTTTTCCATGTCATGTGGGTAAATTGCTTTTTATATCATTGATTTTATTTGGATCCAATCATTCAATTAATTTCTATTAAATCTAAACTATTATAATCTTATAAACTTTTAACATGTACACGTCTCTGAATTTAGTCTATTTTTCAAATTGGTAGAAAGTTTGTTTAAAGAAGATGATAACTGAGCAGCAAAAGTTCAATCCAAATACAGGAAAAAATAAGACATAGAAAAATAAAATTATAAAAAATATATCAAAATGTTAAAATAAAAAGAGAAGAAGAAGAAGAAGAAGAAGTTGGTTGAACCACTTTACGAATTGAAGAATTGTCTTATAGTAGTACATTTTAGTGGCTAGGTGTCTTAAAGGGGATTGTGAATGAACCGCATTTTGCCCCTCCCTAGTTTACATGTTTACCTTTTGCTGTTAGAATTCTCCTTCTCCAGAGAGATTGTGTTGATCAGGTTCATGCACGTGCACTATGTTTAAAGTGCTGTTGATGAATATGAAATGGTCAGATTGCTGGTTATATGACATATAGTAACTACATGATGTTGATATACTTGGTGACTTATGATCTATTATATTCCTCGTGACCTATTGTATACATGCCTGAAGTTAGGGGTTCAGGCTCAAGATCTGGTTGAATGGTGCTATTCAAGTATGGTTACTTTATACAAGAAATAGAATAGTTATTCACTCTAAGTGACATACAATTATGGCTTTGTTCACTTCGCTGTATAGAGCTTGGGGGAATTGGGGGTGGGGTGTCACGGGACGGGAATTCCACCCCCTCAAAGACCTCCCGTGCGGCGCTCGACCATCCCTCATATCATCGTTTGTTGCTAATTTGGATGACGAGCCAGCCTTATCTTCCCTGACTTTCCAGGTTTGTTCCGAGCCCCACATTCTCCTAAGGAGCGCCCTCTTGGCTTTGCCACGATCCTCCATGTGTTTGGGAGGTTTAACTATATCAACTGGTTTCGGCCTGCCTTGGCCTCATCAGGAGAGCGGCATCAACTCTCAACTAGTTTGTTCACGGGAGGCTAGACCCGCCTTCAGAGATAACCCACACCACGAACAAACCTTCTGCTGATGCCACTCCTAACTCTATATGCTCGAGTTAAACACCCCCATAAAGTCCTCAACTCTCGGACCATGACACTCTCTCCTACTTAAATTCATGATGTCCTCGTCATGAGGCAAATTTAATGCAGCCACTACCCACTCTCAAGCTCTCACCCCTTCTCCCCACCCATTGTCAACACACCCAAGATTATCTCACCAGGACTTCGAGCTTCAATAGGCTTCCTCTCGCCCTCACCCATTCATTCATCCTCCGAGATCGCCTCTTGTTGAGTTGCCCAATGATAGGGTTTGAGCATAAGATCTTGCTTCAACCCCAACTCGTGACACAGCAGCCCTCAAGCAACGATGTCCTCACTCTGGTGGCCGCTCTGCTTGAGCTTCATCCACACGAGCTGAATTGACAACAAGATTAGGGAAAATCCTTATCTCCACGACTTGCGACACCGCTACCCACTGGCAACAATGTCCTATCTCTGGTGGTCGCTCCTCTTGAGCTTTACCCACACGAACCGTATCCACAACAAGAATTACCCACTCATTCAGAACTCAGGATAGCATTTAAGCGGTCTGATGGAGCTGGGAACTTTGGCTCTGATACCATTTGTTACGGGACGGGAATTCCACCCCCTCAAAGACCTCCCGTGCGGCGCTCGACCATCCCTCATATCATCGTTTGTTGCTAATCTGGATGACGAGCCAGCCTTATCTTCCCTGACTTCCTAGGTTTGTTCCGAGCCTCACATTCTCCTAAGGAGCGCCCTCTTGGCTTTGCCACGATCCTCCATATGTTTGGGAGGTTAACTATATCAACTGGTTTCGGTCTGTCTTGGCCTCATCAGGAGAGCGGCATCAACTCCCAACCAGTTTGTTCACGGGAGGCTAGACCCGCCTTCAGAGATAACCCATACCACGAACAAACCTTCTGCTGATGCCACTCCTAACTCTATATGCTCGAGTTAAACACTCCCATAAAGTCCTCAACTCTCGGACCGTGACATGGGGGGCGGGTGCGGGGGAGGAGGGTTTGTGGAGGAATGAAATTCCAATTCAAAAGGAATGTAATAGGATTGTAATAGCTATTACTATTTTCATTTTGTATAAAAACTAAAACAAGTAATTATTGAAGTAAAAGGTAGAATATTTATAATACCTCTTATATTTATTATAGACAAAAGATAATTGTACAGGTGATATTTTCAAGATGGGTATTTATGATAAAGTTAAAAAATAAAATATTGAATGGCAATTCTTGAGGGTGTGAATATGAATTACTATTTATTATTTTGTATAATAGCAATTCATTATGAATTGCCATTCCTTTCAAGTGGACACCGTAATAGCAACTTTACGTCGAATGAGGAGGAAATGAATAGCTATTCATATCAAGTGAATAGGCTGTTAAGGTTTGGGAAATAGGGGTTGGGCCTCATTAGAGAAAATAGTCTAATCTTATAAATTACCTTGGAATACTTTAAACTGACATTTGGATAACTTCTTCTTTGTCTTATTATTGGTATTTGCATCATGTCTTTACAAGCGTATAAATCCCCATTTTCCTTGAATAAGAATTAACAATAAATCTAACAATATCTTCTGAGATATGCAAAATATAATCTTTTCTTCCTATTGTCAAAGATATCCCCAAGAATTAAGATGCTCCCAGCATTAGGGCTTTGCTTGGTGAGCTATATTTAAAAGTGAGAGTGTAAAAATCTTGATTCAAACAGGAATATTCACCTGTAAATAAGCATGTCTGATTTGAAGCAGTGGACCACTTTGATTTTCAAACATCATGGAAGAATTCCTGTTTAGTAAAGTTTCTTAAAGAGTGTTGATTGAGTTGCTTACTCAATCAGTGAAACTATGTAAGTTTTAGCTTTTTTCAGGTAATTGTTTAGTAGCTTTTGTAGTGGTACTTGATTGTTTTTTAGAAGCTGCAGCACTTTAGGTCTTACCCACTCTTTGAATGATTCCAAAAAAAAGGATATACCCTATTGAAATTCCTGATTGTCACTGCTTGGTATTTGAACTTGAAATTTACAGGATTTTTTCTGGGTTTTTATATTAGAGTTTGACTTCTATCATTGATTGATGTGAAACTTCTAATTTCCCTTCAACATCCTTGCACTAGTCTCAATCTATATTGCATAATAGGAGGACTCTAGTAAACCCATGGATAGATTGTGTTACTAACAAGTAATGGAAGAGAGAAAGTTAGGCTGCTATAGTGTTAATAGTGTGGATCTTTCTGTTTGGGATCCTAGGTTTGGGATCTAGCCATGGGTTGTGATTTAGTTTTGGTGAATTAGGGTTTTTGAGGACTTGTTAATAGAGAATCCTCTAATCTCATAAACTACTCTAGATTACTCTTTTGCTAGTATGACTGCTCTTCTGGACTTCTGGAATACTCCCGTTGCCGATCAAATTGGGATTTAGATAAGTTTATTTGAATTTCTTAATTTCATCCCATAATAAAAACAGCATAATTCATGTCCCTGAGCAATGAGTTTGCAAACTTATTATAATTTAGCAAATGAGAAGGTCTGCCCATAAGGAATATGGCAACATAAATGCACCCTGCTCGTTCATATTTCAAGCCCATGCATATTCCCAACCCATTCATAATCCTAAGGAATGAGTCTTAACACTTTCATGGATCATCTTCTGGAAACAGCTTTCAAACACTTCTGGCCTGTGAATGACATCCTTTGCTTTGTGGATGAAGCTTACAATGATATTTATCTTCAAGGGAATTCACATACATATACTTCTTGGAGCAGGTTTGTGAAGAACAATTCTACAGAAATCATTGATCCACCTTCCACACTCGAAGAAGAAGAAATATTGCCTGAGGAGTTCATACTTGTTGAGAAGACCCTATCCGATGGAGTAATGGAACAAATATTATTTTCTTCTGGTGGAGATGTAGATGTGTATGATCTTCAGTCGCTCTGTGATAAGGTAACTGTTCCATTACCGTGTGCCATAACTTGCAGCATTGTGAAAGCCAGTAGATGCTGTTAATTAAGATAAAGAATAGGTCATACATATGTAGTATAGGTGATAGGAGCTTGTATGCTGATGAAACTGGTACTTCTATTTCCATGGTATTTATAGGATACATGTTTTATAGGTGCGATGGCCACGAAGGCCACTGTCCAAACTGGCAGCTGCTTTGAAAAATAGCTATATGGTAGCTGCATTGCATTCCATAAAGAAAAGGCCAGGATCAGGTACTTCTTTGAATTTTACTTTGATGAACTAATTAGGGGTACAAATTCATCATATGTTCAAGTAACATTTTATTTCCATCTAAGACTCCTTGATCAACATCTTAGTGTACTCGGAAAAGTGACTGACAGGTGAAGATGGCCAAAGGCAGCTAATTGGAATGGCACGTGCTACATCTGATCATGCTTTTAATGCAACAATATGGGATGTTCTTGTTGATCCGGCTTATCAGGTGAATCTTTATTTGATTCTGCTCACGGAGAGATTTTAGTATGACTGAGTTTTGATGTTGTGTTTGACATGACATAGCCTCATGTCTTGCACCATCTCGCCATGTTGCCTGGTGGAAAAGATTAAATCATCCACTAATAAATTGCATCTTGGCATATATTAATATTGACTGTAACATAGAGTGGATGTTTGGGTATGGAAGTAATTGAACTTTGTAAAACAATTGAACAGACATCAGCACATTTGGTCATTTTGATAGAAAATATCATTCAGGAATTCTTCTCACCCTAGAGTACTCTCCAAAGAGATTCAATCTTTATATTTTAGCATTCAAGACTTTTGATTTGCATCAGACTGTAATTGATCTTGTTCATGATTGTGTTAACAAGAAAATGAATATGTTTGAGAAAAATGTAAATACCCATATAACTCCTACTTTAACGAAGAAACGGTCAAAGAAAAATCTTAGAAAAGTGCACTTTGGAAATTAATCATGAGGTAGGGCAGGTAAAATAGTGTCTTCAAGGTACAATTGTGTTTTTCAAAATTTAACCAAAAAGTTGTGATTCTAATTACATAATTTAGATGAAATCATGTCTTATTGAAACCTAAGCCTCTGTGCTTTCTCTCTCTCTCTCACATCTGAATGCCTGTTTCTAAAGCTCTCCAGGCAGCCTTGCTTACTCAATTTTAATGATTTCTTTGTATTGATGGCATTCTCTGCAGTGCCAAATGTTTGATTCTCTTGTGCTAGTTATGTTAATATAAAACCAGTGAAATTGCAGCAATAGCATCTTGTTTATAGATTAACATCCTCGACTTTTTCAAGTGGCTGGGATCTGGTATTATTTAATAGAAATTCTCAGATGAATCTTTATATACCAAAGTGACTCTTTTTCTTCTCTCTTCTATCTTTTTGTTTCCTCCCTGTTTTTACTTTACTCATACCTAAAGCTCAAAACTACAGCACATTGCTTATGCTTCTTTCTTGTGATCTTTGTATATTATCAAACCATTACTGTAATATATCCTTAGAATGATTAGGTAATAATTGTCATGAGGAGATTAGCGAGGGCAAAGAGGTTATTAGAATAGAGGAACAAGAGGGTAATTTGAGGCATTCTGATTCATCTCGTGCTTTTTAATCAAGAAATGGCTGCTCAGTACCTATTTAAGGGAAAGGTTGGTTGATTCTATTAGTGGGTTACTGGGTTATAGCTGAGTTTCATAATTATACAGAGTTGCTGTGGTAACTATATAATCTTTCCGGGTTATTTGCATTTGTTTTCTTTCCTTCTTTTCCGACTTTTGCAACTTGAACCAAGAGTGATTTCTATCACTTTGAACTTTATATGAGAATGCACACTTTAGGTCTAACTGGTGACTCCATCATTCATGTAGAAAATAAATATTAGGGATATGGGAAAGGGAGAATTTATGGCTGTTTCTAGACATTGACTTGTAATCTTAATCTAGCCTGTTTTTGATCTAAAAAAGAGCTTGTGAAGAAATTCCTTAACAGGATGTTCTCTTTCAGGGTCAAGGCCTTGGGAAGGCACTAATTGAAAACCTAATAAAGTCTCTTCTTCAGAGGGATATTGGCAATATAACCCTCTTTGCAGATAGCCAAGGTATGTACCCATTAGAGGTTGATGCTCGTTTCTTCTAGTGTTACAAAGCAATTGGTCTTGTATAAATGGGATGATGCATGTCAACACTTCTGTCACTCAAGAGTCAAGATTAATATGCAAACTTCACATCGTAGGGCTCTTCTGTATATATTCTTTCTTACTTTGGGTGGAGGACCATTTGCATATGGTATTTTTGTATTTGGCGCGAATTGGCTGGATGGGTCTTAGCAATTTCATGTCATCTTTCCTTTAGGATCAATGGTGCCAACAATCTATGCTAATGTGCAAAAACGTGATAACCGCGTGTTAACGCAATCTTTTTTGAGGGCCAACGTGGTTTTAAGACTTCTAGCTTGGCATTTATTCTGTCTGTGTGTGTGTGTAGACTGGAATTTGTAATAAACAAAAGCAATGTAAGAATTTAGGGAATCTGTTTGTGAAATTTTGCATCAAAGACGGATAAGAGCAATGGGTAGTATGCAGTTACCAACTAGCAATCTTACTTTCATTTCATTTTGACTGCTGTTGTGCTGCATTTGTGTTTGAAAGATCCAGTTTAGGAAGGAGGGGTGTGCACTACTTCCAAGTGTGTATGTTACCTCCTCAATTGTTGCAATACTTGGTAACATGAAGGCGATGACACATGAAGCTTCAAGCTCCCCTGTAGAGTAGTAGTTTAATCAGACGTTTATCATGTTACTTTGTCTTAAATGCAGTTGTGGAGTTTTATCGCAATTTAGGCTTCGAAGCAGATCCAGAGGGAATCAAAGGGATGTTTTGGTACCCAAAGTATTAGTTTCAAATCAATTTGTATCGTGCTTCATGCTTAGGCCACAAAAACATCTCACTGCCTGGAGCCTGAAGAAGGTGCCGATCATTAAGGGTGATGATCTTCATAGCCTGTCCGGTAAAAGTCTCTAAAGCATGAAGTCGCTTTAGCCAGCGTGCTTTTAGTGACAATAGTTCTCTGTGCATCCCATGGTTGAAAGTGCAACATGAATGAGAGCTGGTTCGGCCTCTTCATTCCCTTCCTTGCTCCATGGCTTTTGTAGCAGCATGATGTATTTACCTTAACATTTTATTATCTTCATCGCCTTTGGGATACTCCTGTTTCTCCTATTGTATAAAATACATTTTATCGTTTCAATATTTATATCAATTTCAATGTGTATATCTTTAATTCATGAATTTTTCACAGCTTCCATTTGCTTGATTGTTTATGCCGGGGATTTTTTCCTTTTTTTTTCTTTCTCTTCTTCTTTTGCGGCAAGAAAGATGTATTTATGTAGGTAAGTTTGGTCACCAAGAGCCAAATTTCATATAAAGCCTCAAAATGCTGCACTTTATGCCATCTGGGTCTGATCTTCTAGTTTGTTGAGTTGAAAATCAGCTCAAACGAATTTGAATTCGAGACGGACAGACAGAGGTCAAGTAAAAGTAAACCATTTAGTTTTACACTTAACTTGATAATCTATTTGAATAAGTGATGCATGTATGAGAAACCGCCTTAAGGTTAAGTATAATTCTGTGCAGTCTAATCACCCGAGGTTGGCCAATTCTGGTTAAAGCGCTTGCGTAGATTTGTTAGTGTTGGCGTGTTGAAAATCTTTGTAAGCTGTTGGTTTTGTTGTTGTTGTTTTTTTTTTTTAATGCCTATTTTATTTAAGTTATTGTTTATATTGAGTCTTATCTTTAATGCTCTATTTTATTTTATACCTTATTATTACCATTAGTTTCCTTAATTTAGATTATTTTGGAGCAACTATGTTTTTGTAATTTTTCTATCATCTTGCTGAAAACAAGCCAAATTGCTTGCAATCCACTATATCTTACTTTAGATATGAAAAGTTAATTGAAAAACAAGTTGACATTTAGATCAAAATAAAACTCTTCTTCTAAATGAGCCGAACTGAAGTTTCAATTTAAACTCGTAAGCTAGCTCATCGTTAAAAAGCTTATTAATAAGTTTGTTATTGTGAGTTTAATATTTATGATATATTATACATAAATATATAATTAATTCAAAAAACTATTTTTTTATATAATATATATTTTGCAACTTTTGTTTATTATTTTTTAAGTTTGGGAAAAATCAAGATATAAAAAGTTTAAATGAAAAATGACTGAAACTCAATCTTGAAATAAAACTCGTTTATTTAATGAGTTGAGCTAAAACTAGAATTTCAGGTTCAATAAAAACTCAAGTGTGTAAACAAGAAGAGGTTAAGCTCAAAATAAGTCCTATGTATCTAATGAGTAGAGGTCAAGTTTGAATTTTATGCTCAATAAAAAAACTTAGGATGACTCAACTCAAGCTTGATTTATAAACAAGCTGAGGTTGAGTTCAAAATAAAGCTCTTTTATTTAAATAAGTAGAGTTTGAGCTTGAATTTCAAGTTTAATGAAGATTTAATTTGAGTTTAATAATCTTAAACAGGTTAAGCTCTAGCTTTTAAAAGGTTGGCTTTTATGAAGCGCTTAACACTTCTGAAAAACGAGAACAAATCGAGATTTATTGGATTAAATAAAACTATTGTATCAATAATAAATGTATCTACCTTCTCTTCCATGCTGGGATTATATTAAACTTGGACAATTTCATAAAAGAGTCTTCCAAGGGGACCTCAGCCTTAAATCATATTTCATTTAATTCATTGCTAAGAATAAATGAGGAATTGAATTCTAATTTAATAAGAATGTAATGAAGTTTTAATGACTATTACATTTTTGTTACGGATTAAGGAAAAAATAACCATTTAAAAAAAAAAATTACACAAATCCATTAGATGAAAAAATAATCCCAAGAATAGGCAAGTTCAAGAGACGAGGTCATTAGTGGCTAACCTCGTCTCTTCAAGAGACAAGGTTGAAGATGATTGGATGAAGAGACAAGGTCAGTGTCTTTAAGATACGAGTTTAACTTGCCTATTCTTGGGATTATTTTTATCTTAGTGGTATTTTTATAATTTTTTTTAAAAAAGCAATATTAATTTCCTTTTCCCTTTTTGTTACAATGTTTAATTGATACAAAAAAAAAAAGTAATTATTAGAATAAAAGTAAAATGACTATTATATCCGATCGTCTTTGACAAAGACAAAAAATAGATCATTAATTAATTATTCATGTGTTTTGTTATTTGTTATTTTATATAATAGCAATCCATGATGAATTGATATCAAGTGTTTAAATATAACTTAATGTTATAATAGCAGTTTTAGAGATAGAATGGGAGGAATCAAATAGATATTCTTGTTCAAGTAAAAATGTAATTAGTATTTCAACTTTTAAGTAAAAGAAATAAGCTGATGGTTATAACCATTAGAGAAGGGAAAGAAGTATGTGCCCTCAGAACTTTAACTCAGAAGATTTTTCCCAACCGATATTCTAATTTATATCTCCAAAGTAATTCACAATTTTTATTACTATTTGCAAATAATATAAGCTGCACATCTCTAAATAAGTCACTGTGTACAGAGCCTAATATTAAAATGGTCCAACAATTGAGTAAAAGATGAGCGGTGCTTTTTTTAGGCAACACCTTTCGCATAAGAAAGTGGACCTCATGCGTACCGTAGTATTTCCATAATCATATTTAATAATTTACACATCATCAATGAATAATGTTGTCCAAGATAGGTGTTCTTGTCTTTTATTTAAAACTTTCTACTGGCTTGACTAATTTTGTTTTACACTGATACTATTTTTTAATTATGATAAGGATTATATATTAAATAATTTATCAACATTATTCTATAAAAATATATATTTATGAAAATAACGATTATAAGTGATTTATTTTTCTTAATTCATTACTTTTCTACATATAGGGTTAAGAGAAAAAATATATATTTTCAAAATAATTACAAAACGCTATCAGATAAAAATTATTTAAAAATCAGATAATTTTAGCTCGTACACATGCTTAGGTTGTATTGAATTGATTTCTCAAAGACGAGATAATACGTAAAGAGGCGAGTTAATATAATTCGCCTATTTAAAATATTTTTGATCCAGCAATATTTTTATAATTTTTTATTAAATTATTATTATTATTTTCTTCCTTAGTCCCTTACATATGTAGATCCTAGACTCCTAGCATTCTCAAAAGCCGACCTGTGCTAACACAAAGTCCGCTAGTGGGGGAAATGGCATTCTTCATGAATTGCTGTCGGCAGTGAACGAACATTCGTTTGTGTGGTGGGACTAGCACCACCAAAGGCACAATCTTCCTCGTAAGTTTCCTCTTCTACGTTTATAATAACTCACCACTGTTCTTTGTTTTCGTTGGAACCACCAAAAAATTTTGCGTATTCCCTTCATGAATCTTCTCTACTTTAACTCATACATTCATAAAACTAGATAGTGATAATTGTTTGTTTGATGATGTTAATGGTAGGATGAAACTAAAGTTGCCATTTAAGGAACCTCAGCATCATGTCAAGACCTATGAAGGACCCGTGAATTGGATCGAGACTTGTAACTCTGTCTCTTACCAATACCAGTTTGAACCTTCGGGTCAAATCTCAGTAAGTCAAATTTGGGAATTAATTTTTTTTTTAAATAAGTGGGTGTTTGTTGTCTTTAATTTTTGTTCATTACTAACATACGAACTTGTTATTCTAATTGGTTTGTTTTTTCGGGATGTTTTTGTTTATTAGGTGAAGTTGCTTGATGACTCCAGGCCTCTTGCAAATAGGATTGTTGATTCTTTCTTGAATAAATTTTTTCCTTCTGGGTATCCTTATAGGTATTTCATTCTCAATCCTGATTTCAGACATTTTTCAATACGGCCTCGAAAAATGAAGATCCCCATCTCATTTGTCCTGGAAATGTTGTTCTTTGTTTTACATTGCAGTGTCAATGAGGGTTTCCTGAGATACACACAGTTTCGGGCTCTGCAGCATTTTTCTAGTGCCGCCCTCTCCGTGCTATCCACTCAGGTCTTATTTGAGATTCCTCTCTTTAAAATATATTTGCTGATAGCTTGATATATCTTCTGGTCATAGTTGTTAAAATCACGAGTTAGATTCCTGCAATTCTACAAGTTTGAGATTTTGTGAAGCTTGTCCAAATTAAAACATATGCAAAATCATATATGTAGACTCTTGATAAAATGCGAGTTCAATTGTATGGTTTTACATGATTCTACTGAGCCACTCAGATCACTGGTAAAATCGCAAGTTTGATTCCTTACACTGACAAGGAGCTAATTATCCCGAGGATAACTTTATTCTATGTCTAGTCATTAACAAAAAGTTGCATTTGCTTGATAAACTGTTCGCATTTGTAACTCAGGTGTGGAGTCTCATGGGCACTTATTCTTTTTGTGCTCATAAACTAGTTCAGTTTGGTTGCTGATTATTGAATCCTTATATTGTCCTTCTACTTTCTTGAGCTGGCAAAGAGCTCTGGATGATCTTTCTCAATCTCCATCTTCTCAACTTCCTGATGGATGGAAATTGGGTTTCTTGCAATGGTCTATTGCATATGGAGGGCAATAAATTCCACTTGATTAGGATAACATATTCCAAATGTTTCTCTTCCAGCAAGGCCTATATTGAATTTTATTTGTGTATTGAGTAGGGTTTAACTTGGCTATTTAGTTTGTTTGATTAACAAACACATTTCAAATTCCTCTCGTTTGGAACAACCCATTCCACATATTTCTAGACTAAAAACTTATATTGATTTTTATTTCTTTATTGAGTAGGGTCTAACTTTGCTATTTAGTTTGTTTGATGTAACAACTAGATGGCTTTCCTAATTCTGAGTTTGTACATTTGGGCCCTTGCCCCTATCCTATACATTGCGGTTGTATGCCTTGCTTCAATTAAATGAATATTTTGAAATAATAAAAGAAAAATTGCAAAGTTGACAACCATACTTCTAGGATATTTGACAAATTATGGCTCATTCTTTTGGACTCAGTTCCTTAGTTTGGATTGTCAAGCACCAAATATTTGCTGTTGCAGAAATATATACTTTTGCAATTTGTTCACATACAATTAAAAAGAATGGCTTTTGCATGGTAGCTCATTATTCTTTGCGCTTACTCTTTTACAGTCTCTTCTATTTGCGGCAGGACTGAGACCTACCCCTGCACAAGCAACTATAGTGAGTTGGGTAAGTTTTTAACTAATTTGATTTGTCTACCAAAGCCCAATGTTTTCTCATTTCAGCTCTTTGCTCTTTCTCAGCCATATTTGTCTCTGAACATGATCTGCAGATCTTAAAGGATGGGATGCAGCATGTGGGAAAACTAATATGCAGCAACTTAGGTGCAAGAATGGACTCAGAGCCAAAACGGTGGAGAATTTTTGGTCAAATCTTGGCTGTTGCTTTTGCTTTATAATTCCATATCATATAGATTAGCATTTTCTGATGCTGCTATTATCTTATGCAGCTGATGTCCTTTATGATTTGGGTTCTGGATTGGAGGTTCTGTCTCCCCTTTGTCCTAGTCTCTTTCTTGAAATGGCAGGGCTTGGAAATTTTGCAAAGGTACACTTACAATAATCTGATTTAATTTCTTCATTAATCATGTTTTAAACGGTAATATTTGGTCCTTGTCCAATCAATCTATTCTTGGGAAATTGATAGGGGATGGCTGTTGTTGCTGCAAGAGCAACAAGGTTACCCATTTATTCTTCATTTGCCAAGGAAGGCAACCTTAGTGACCTTTTTGCAAAAGGTGAAGCCATCTCTACTCTTTTCAACGTTTTTGGCATGGGAGCTGGGATTCAGCTGGCATCTACTATCTGTTCATCAATGCAGGGAAAGGTAAAGCAGCCACAAATTTTTACTTACTATAAGCAATTCACCTGTAAAACTGCCAAGATCACAAAGAAATTGCTTTGTCACTGTACTAATTTCTTTCATTGTAGTGATGGATTTAGGAAGAGTAGGAATGCGGAGGGACAGGCAAAACCTGATGATTCCCATTAGGGGATTTCCATAAAAAAATTGGGGAGGGGCTTGGGATTAAAAATGAAACCTGACAAGGCCTGGGTTCTGCACATAGGGTGCTTGAGTTGTTTCTTTTATTTTGCAAAGTGAGAAATGTTTCTATTAGGTTCAATTGAGTATGGCTTCACAGCTCATTGAAACCTCTAAACCATAAGAGATTAATCATTCTAGTTTGTTAATAATTGACATAACTTATGTTAATGGAAATGTATATGATTTTGTGGATTATCATAATGTTAAGGAATATTACATCAAGTTTATAAATGATCAAAATGTTATTAATTTGTAAGGAAAGTTGGATTAAATTGAATAACTTTTTAAACTTCATATTAAATATTGAACATGCAAATTGATTAATCTTTTGAGGGTACTTGGTTTCATTTAAATTTAGTAGGGTATATCCTGATAGTAAATGGATAGAGTTTGAGAATAGAATTAAAAATCCAGTTAAGATTTGAGCAGGGTTCAGGTAGAGGTAACTGACTTGACCTCATTTTAATTACCCCCTTAATGGAGAAAACCCTATTACTGTTGTTATTGAGCTAATGGACACATCCAACGTAGTGACAACAGTATATAACCTTCAGATAATATACATAGTTTATACATATTTTAACTGATACTCAAAGCACATTAATATGTGCTAGAAAAGTTTTCTGTCAAGCAACATATGAGTTATATTATGTACCTCTTTCTCATGTGATAATCTAACTGTCACCACATTCTGTGAAATTATTGTGTTTCATATTTCACTACTAAAAGTGAAAAACCTGTACGGATTCTGGCTAAAATGGCGATTCTACATTGGTGCCAATTACATTCTTCTCATTGCGATTTTTGCTATTATCAAAATCTAGCACAAAGTAAGGCAAAGTTATTCAAAGACACTTGTTTGGTAATTGAGTAATGACTGATTGAGTAAATGATCATGGTATTCATTATTTGGACTATCCATAGCATCTCCTTTGGCGACCACTGCTAAAAAGAAGTAATTTAGTTGCTAAGCTTTTTGCAATTTATTGCAGTTAATTGCTGCACCACTTCTGTCTGTTATTCATATTTATAGCGTCGTTGAAGAAATGAGGGCTACCCCAGTTAACACACTGAATCCACAGAGGACTGCAATGATTGTGGCTGACTTTCTTAAGGTTAGGTCCAAAAACGATGAAGCTTATTGTCCCTCTCCATCTCTGTTGGTTTTCTCATTTGAAGTAGTTGCATAAGCTTCAAATCAACATCATTTTTCTTTAATACTTTATTTGTCGGAATTCAATCCAGACAGGAAGAGTATCAAGCCCAGCAGAACTAAGGTATCGAGAGGACCTCCTGTTTCCGGGGCGCCTCATTGAAGATGCTGGAAATGTTAAAGTTGGAAGGGCCTTGCACAATGTTGTTGCGCCTTCAAAATTTTGTGAATGGAAAGATACCTTTCCAGCGGAAAAGTTTCTTTTAAGTAGTGGAAGCAAATGGATTGACCTGGTATTGGAGCATGATGCCTCTGGTGAAGATGCATTGAGGGGTTGGCTAGTTGCTGCATATATGGCAGGTAGAGTGAATCTCCCTCATGAGTTAAGCAACCAAGTTCTGGAAGATGCTTATGAAAAGATGAACAGTGTTTTTCCTCATTTTCTACCTGAAGTTCAAGCCAAAGGGTGGCACACTGACCAATTTCTTGATGGAACTGGTAGTCGGTTTGCTCTGTAGCATTGGACTTGCTCAATAAACCCACCAATTTTTTAATTCAACAAAGGTGGGTGGTCTAACTTTTTGTATCACTAGATTGAGGTAAACTGTTAGAAAGTGCTTGTATATTTTGCGGCGTAACCTTTTATTGAATGTAGCAGAAACTGACTTTGCTGGAGGCTAATCACATGTAGTGAAAACTAAGGTTGGATTTATATGTTAGGCTTCTTCCCTTGAAGTTTAGTTGGAGAATAAGACTTTGAAACTTTCTGAGAAAAGAGCAGGTGATTGTACTGGGTCATTGAAAGAATGCAAGTCTTTTGCTAAATTAGATGCTTGTGTTTTTCAGAAAGTTCTTTACTTTTAAGCAAATATCCTATTAGATCATTATTGTTATTTGTAAAAGTTTATTGGGCCTTGGAAATAGATAGACATTGTTCTTGAGTTCAAGATGGACATTGTTCAAAGAAGTCCAGCACATTGCTAAATACTTCTTATTTAGGTTGTTAGGAGTGTCGGATTTTTCATCTATGTATTTATATTGATCTGATTTATAATTTATCTGTATGGCATTTGATTAGTTTATGAATAAAACTGTCAGTTTTTCATCGGTATCTATATTTTAACAAACATATATTTGAAAATCACAAAAATATAATGTTAAAATGATCAAATATGATGAAACAAACAAACAAACCTTATTAGCCGACATTTTAGCTTACAAACTTGATTAAGAAAATAAATACAACAGTTAAAAAGAAAGAAAGAAAGAAAGCTTAATTATTTCTAATAATTGCTACAAATTTCGAGCTATGCTCTCTTGAAGTTCCATTTCTGCCCGGAACTTGGCAATAAATGCTTCTGCCCTCTCATCAATTCCATGCATCAGTGGGGATGCCATTCCCACTGCTTCCCACATATCATCTGCGCAGAATCATTCTGATCATCATTTTCCCTGCCTCGATGGACATGATCATTAGTACTAGCGCCAAATTCAAACGCATGTTTTCTGCACTCATTTTACAAACGTTCGATACGTGTGTACTGCACAACACCAGACTGTCCTGGACTGGCTCCCTGAAGAGCTTGTCGACATATACAGGTGCATGTCTCTTCTTGAATATCTGGCGCCGTGGACGTCGAACGCTGAGATTATGGAAGGATGATTGTGAGCGCTTGGCATGGTGTCTTTTGCAGGATTGTGGATGCCACTTCACGGCTAAAGTAGAATTATTGCCAGCTCCATATGTGACAGAATTGCGAATAGCCCGACTTCGATGTTTATACACGGCTTTTGGGGGGATGAAGCTTGCTGATGAGCTTTGTATGGAGTTTGGAGGTGATGATTTTCCATGCCTTTTTGCAGGTGGAAGCCTAAGCCTCAAGCAAGACATTGGTGAGGAAATGAAAGAGCCAGTTCTTGGGTGAGCTGCAACGTGCTTTGTAATTCTTAAGCTGTTTAAAGATTGTGTGGGCTGGTTGCTGCCATTTTACGAGGGGAGATTGGCTTGTTTCTAACGCAGTTTATATGATTCCATTGGACCAGCTTAAATCCCACGCTTCATCCATGGCGCAGACAGAGACATGAGGGATATACTTCACTGTTGCTTCATTTTCGTATGATTCATTTCTTTGTTGTTTTTCGGAACAGGATGAAAAAGTTGGTAATAAAAATAAGTAGGTAGGATAAGTTCTACCTAAAATTAGATGTATTTTTTTTGTTTCGAGCTGCAATTGCTCACACGATAAGATAAAACAACATGATATGAAGATAATCATTAAAAACACTATTTGTTAAGAAAATATAAGACACATAATCATTACATAAATAAATACAATAACCTTATAACTTAATTATATGTCATTAAGGTCAGTACCACAATCATTTGATCTAAAAACTTAAATTTGTAGATATAGTATAGACTATTATATTTATTACGTAAACTTCTCACTTCTGGTCGGGATTTTGATTTTTACTATGGTTTATCAAATGATGACTTATTTATTTATTTTTTTTATGAGGTTAAAATAAGTGCATAGGGATTCAAACTTATGATTTCTTACTTTGATACTATGTTAAGGTTAGCACCATAATCATCTAATTTAAAAACTTAAACTTATAGATATGGTGTTGACTATTATATTTATTATATAACATCTATAATTGATATTTAATTTTATTGTTTTTTGGTTAGATTCTTCCACGTTTGGTCCATTCTCCGTTATCCTGATCGTTAAAAAGTAAATAAAAAAATATAGGTACTTCTAGATAGATGCGATGCGGTTGCACCTGCGACAAACTATCGGAGATATTGTGCAGAAATTATTGAAGGAAAATAAATATAAATATGAAATTGTTTTCAGTTGTGGAATTAGATTCTCTCTCCCACCAATTGTTGGATTATTAAGAAAATATTACATCTATAATGTACTTTAAAAGAAAATTCACAAAATCAAATTGTAAAAAGAAAAGAAAATTACAAGAGTAGTGTTTTACTTTAGAGGTGCAGTATATATATATATATATATAAAATTACATGTGTATTGCACGTTGGTTATGCGATATACTTTAGACATGTATCGCATGGCCAACAAGCGATACGCATATAATTATATATACATTGCTAGTTGATCATGCGATATAAGGTCCAGATACGTGTCGTGCAATCGATGTGCGATACACAAACTTCAAAAAAAAATTTCATCTAGGTTGTTATATCTCTACTCAAAAATGCAATATAATTTAAATATTTGTATGTCCACTCCAAGATGCGATATAATAATATTGATTTAATAATTTTTTATACAATTTTTATTTGTGTATTAAAAAAAAAACTCTAGATATATATTCCAGCCGATTGTTAAATTATAAAAAAAAAAAAGAGATAATGAAGCATGGTCCACATGAAATAAAGGTATGGATGCACGACTTAGAGTCTTATCCCATTATTCCACTTTATGGATAGCTTAAAGAATCCTTCCAAGCTGGTTTGCCGACGTAGGAGTATATTCTTGAAGGAAAAGATCCGTGTTTATATGGATATGGATATAGATATGGATATAAGGATTTGTATATAAGCACCGGTTTCCAAATGCGTACTACTTCATGATGTGGTCGTACTCTTGAATTTGGAAACCTAGGACGTTATGTCATCAATAGCAGAAACAATTTTCTATTTAGTGTCAGTAGTAATAATAATTATTTATTTAATGTCAAAATAAAAATAATTATCAATATATAATTTTAAAAATCATGATTTATATATGGGATGTACGAAAATATGTATATCATATATATTCACTTTTAATGAAACCTTATTATATAATATATCGTGATGTATGTTGATGTATATCTTGATTACCTAATGGGATATACATTAAAGTATATCTTAATTAAGAATGGCGATATAAGTTTGAAATGAGTATTCAAATAAGTCAGTACATATCGCGATATAGCATAGTATAACAACATTATAAAATACGATTTATTTTCTCCATGTAACTTTTTCACTATACGTTTCTTTATCACGATAATATAATGTTATTTACTTTTTAAATTATATATCCTATCCATGAAATGCAATTTAGGTATGATACCAAAACATGATATCGCGTGTTTTAAATACGATTTACATGTAATTTTTACATATTCAAACTTCTTAAATTGTATGCAACATTTGTTGAACAAACAAATCGCATGCGGTACATGTAAGATATTTTGAGATGCGTGAGAATCCCGCATGATTTATATGCGATACACGCTTGCAAGTTAGATGTGTGATGTGTGTTGGGGACTCGCATGTCTGAGTTGTAAGTTGTGCTATATTTTGCATGCTGAACATGCAATTTATGCAAGGATTTAAAAAGCATGTTGGACATGAGATTTTGATAAATTATTTTGATGATTAATTTTAATTGTCATCTATTTTAATAAATAATTTAAAAAGAAATTCTGAATTAACAAAAGAAAAAATCGTTTATCCACTATTCAAGTGAGTCTAAATCTAACTTTCTATAGAATTAATAAATGTTCTTTCAGTGAACACGTTGTGACCCAGTATATGATTTACATAACTTTGTTTCAAAACTATCTGTTTTTCTAAACCGGCCTTCATTTGAATTTCTTATGATTCCTTCAGTCACTATAAATCCCGATTCCACTAATAAGATTTTATAAGGCATTTCTTAATTAAATCCGAAATAGAATTTTTATTTGCGTAAAGTTTTCGATTAGATCTTAATTTAAAATCTCAAATTAGGTGGAATCTCCATTTTATACGTCATTCTATGATTCTACACATATAATATGTATGTATATGTCCTTCTAGATCTACTTTTAACATGATGGGCTTTTAGATTGACCCATTATTCGTATAATTTAAATTAGCACATTATTCTTGCCTTTTGTTAACGCTCTCATCTTTTGAAATTAGAAGAAATGATGTCACCAGTTGTACTACCAATAACGGCCTTAATAACGATGGGTGCAAATTTTATGATGACATAACAATGGATGATTTATTTTATTTTTGAATTTTTTATTTTAATAATTTATGTTATAATATTCCATATCAGTACTTTCGGTTTGCAAGTTGGTTTAGGGGTTGAATCAAACCAAACCACTTGAATCCAAACTAAATTATTTCCACTTGAAAATAACGAATAAGCACCATTTTTTTAATTTCAAACCTTAGACATTTCATTATACCTAATTGACCTTTTCTATTTTGTTTTCCCTTATCTCACTCTTAACCTCTCTAGTCTATTCCTTTTCCTTCACTTTAATCTCTCATTTGTTGCACAGCCTTGCATGTCATGACAATCGTTCAAGATGTGATGTAACCATGATATAGTTTTATCTTACATTGTATAACTCAATTTAAACATCAGTTTTAGTTAAAATCTCATAAATTCATCATAAAGTATCGATTAGAATGAAGTGTTTTTGAAAGCAATTCAAACCAAATTGAACCATATTTGAAGCAATTTAATTCGGAATCCCAAACTATTAAAAGCGATCCATTCATCAGAGGTTTGACCAAATCATTTTAAATAGGGTTTGATGAAAATGGTACCTGAACTTTCATAAAAAGAAAAAAACAATCAAGTACCTGAAGTTTGATTTTGAACAATTTGGTACCTGAATAAAGTTTTTATTGACTTTTTTCATACTTGAAATTTAGTGTTGATAATTTTAGTACATGAACAAAGTTTTCATTAACTTTTTTCATACCTGAAGCAAATTAAATAATGTATGAAAAAAGTCCAAGAAAAATTTATTCATGTACTAAAATTATCAAAATCAAATTTTATGTATAAAAAAATCAACGAAAACTTTGCTCAAGTACCAAATTATTCAAAACCAAACTTCAAGTACATAATTGTTCTTTGCAAAAATTCAAATATTTTTTTGTCATTATTCTTTTAAATATGATTTGAACTAAACCAAACCAAACTAAGAACACTACAGACTTTTATGGATTTACATGGTAATACATCATTATTTATATTAAACTTAATATTATGATAAGTATGATAAATTTCTTTATTTCTATTAATTATTTCAATGTTTTTTTAAGTATAGTAGTTATATTTACAAGTTTTCAAAACTACTTCACACATTATAAAATCTTACAATTCTATAATTTAATTTTTCCATCCGATTCTATGGTACTTTAAATTCTACAATACCTGTTGTCATTTATAAGTAAAATCCTGAATTTCACAATCATGCATTAATATTTGAAAGTAGATTTCTCCATTTGTCCTTCTCTTAATTTTCTTTATTTTACCCTTTAGTATCCTATTATATGTAATCTATAGTTTATATAATAAGGAAAAAAATGACTTCGTAATGATACCTTAAAATATTTACTGGAGTTTCAGTTTAAAAAGCAAAAATTATGGGATCCAATCCATCTGATGGAGGTTTCCGATGAACAATTTGTAGGATATTCTTTGTCCTAGTCATGTATTCTCCACTAATTAAAAAATAAATAAAACCCTTAATTCCCTGCCTTTGATAAAATATCCAAAACCCTTATCTTTTTATTTAATACTAATATTTTATTGAATTAACCATCATAAACCCACCAAAACTAACAAGTGCCAACTTTTGGTACATTTTTAACGGAATTATTTAATGATGGAAACTCAAATAAAATAAAAAAGAAAAACACAAATTAGTAAAACTCAAAGGGAGAAGCAATCAAACTTGGGTCTAAAATTGTATTTTCCCTTTAACTTAAAATAACTCCACAAGATAGCATAAAAAATTTAAGGGGAAAAATAAAAAACACCAGAACTCATGAGTGGGTTAAAATGTGCAATAAATTCCACATATATTACCCAAATTTTTTAACAGAAAAGTTATGAAGTATATGCACTAAGATCGAGGATTTAAATCTTCTGTAATTTTATTGTGGGATCTATGCTTTCGAAAATTTTTATTTCAAAACCAAGTTTTTCATATACATAACAAAATAGTAATTCGAATCATAAAATAAAAAAGAAATAAAACTAAATAAATAAAAACAGGTCCTGAGATGAAAAGGTTAAAAAACAGTTAAAGAACCTAAATTGTGGAAAAGGAAAAAAAATTACGAAAATACCACTGAAAAAAAAATATTTCTAATTTAGGTAAGTTGACCTTGTCTCTTTATTAGTGCCTGACCTTGTCTCTTCAAGAGACAAGGTTCATTTTTACTAACGATCTCGTCTCTTGGAGAGACAAGGTATTTTTGTAAAAATGAACTTCGTCTGTTGAAGAGACGAGTCCTAAGTGGATAACCTCGGCTCTTTAACAAATGAGGTTGTTGAGCACTATAACACCGCGTGGGCTTGATCCTCATTTGGCGCACGACATTTTCTCCCAAAATCCTAAATCCGAAACCCTAACCCTAGCTTCCATTTTCCCTAGTGTGATTTAGATAAAATCGGGGTGTCATTTAGAGTTTGATCGATTACTAGGTGTTGGGGAAGTGAGAAGATCGTGAAAAGTGAAGAATTTTATGCGAAAATTTCTGAAATTGTGCTAAAATCGATAGATTACCTTTGAATTTTCATGTGAATTTTCGTTATTTCTAATGTTTCATTGGATGTTGAGATCCTACATTTGTTGTTAGTGTTGCTGCATTGTTGTATAGGCAAGCTTGGTGTGGTGTTTTTTTTTTTTTTTTTTATTGTGCTGTTCGTTTTCAACCAAAGGAAATATTTTTGTTTGATTTTTTTTCCTTTTTTTCCCTTTTTTTTTAGGTGTTGTATCTTTTTTTTTTCCCATATAATTGATGTAATTATGATGTAATTGTAATTATACTATTTAGTTTTTGAAGTTAGGAACTAAATCATGAAATCATAGTATGGTATACATTCATACACATTGATAATATACTATTAGAAGACTGGGGTGAATATAGTAGCATTAGTGAATATGCTTAAATATTAGATGAGTGCAATAATAAGTGTGTATGCGAATTTCATGTATTTACCTTATGTTTTATGAGATAACAGGGTAAGTGAGGAGAGGAAATGGATAAAGCCAAGTTTGTACTGTACGCTCATGGCAACATTGTGGAGGGGAATGATAGTTTTGGTTATGATAAGCGGCCAGTTGCGGTGGTCAGTGTTAGTATGGAATTCAACATATGAGGAAAATGCTTGTATAATTTGTAATAGTCTTAAGATAAATAGGTCAACACATCGGGTTGAGCTGTATTATAGGGTAGCTATTGGAGATAGGATGCTACGCTATGATGTTATTCCAATGACTGATGATGAGGCTGCACATGAGATGTTGGTGTACACTGAAGGGTCAATGCCTGTGTATGTGCAGATATTTAAAAATGATTTGTCTCAAGCACCTGCAGGGAAAGTGGGTATTGATAGAAATATTGACAGCCAAGGATGGTAGACTCAAACTCAACTCCAATCCAGGCAATAGGTAGCGCACATGTGCAGATGGGTAACTTTGAAAATATTGCATTGGATTGGATATGTGATCACGATACTGATGTGATGCAAGACTCATCGGCAAGCGAATCTAGTGATAACTATGATAATGATGGAAATGTTAATGTAGTATCTTCTCCCTAGGAAGATGCTGCAACGCATACGACGTAATAGAAATAACTGGCACAGTTTTGTGGCTCCCACAAACGTTGATGTAGTTGGGAGCCTAGTGCCATACCATTTTTTTTTACTGCTGATGTTGGTAGTGGTTATACTACATTTGATGCTAAGCATGAAATGAGTGCTGGCAATGGGAGTTTCAGTAATGAATTCAAGGTTGGGATGCTGTTTGAGACTAAAGATCATCTCATATGGGCATTAAAATGTGGCATATATTGAATCATTATAATTTCAAGGTGGTGGACTTAGACCCGAGGTCATGGATGTTAAATGTACTGATGTTCATAATAGGGGTTGCAAGTGGAGACTCGAGACAATTACAGAAGCATGGTGGGTGGTTCATATCACCAAATATGAAGGACCGCACACTGCTTGGATGAAATCACTGGATAGAACCACTCTCAGTTAGACTCGACTAGCATTTCTAGGTGCATTATACTAGAGATTCGTAATTCTCAGATGTGAGAGCGAAGGACCTGCAATTGACCATCTTGAAAGAGTTTGGGTACAATGTTCATATGAAGAGAATTTGTGAGGCAAAGCAAAAAGTTATTGAACGGTTGTATGAATAGTCATATGTTGAGCTCCCACATATACTTAATGCGATAATAGAGGCAAATCTAGGAACAAAGGTTGAGTGGAGAGCTATGGATTTGGATATAGTAGGACATGTCTTCCTTGACAAACTCTTTTGGGCATTTGCCCCTTGCATTGAAGCGTTCTAGTACTGTAAGTATGTTTTGGATATATGCTTATATTTATTTACAAAGGATTGATATTGATGAACGAAGTTATATCTATTAATTGTTTGTAGACCCATAGTCACAGTTGACGATACCTTTTTGTATGGCAAGTACAAGCATAAACTGCTCATCGCAGTAGCAGTAGGTGGGGAAAATCATATAGTTCCATTAGCGTATTATCTTGTCGATGAAGAGAAAGAGGACTTATGGAGTTGGCTCCTTACAAAATTGACGGAACATGTTATCAAGGACCGTTCAAACATCTACTTAATATCCGACCAGCATGCCGGCATTAAGAGTGCAGTTGAAGGTGAGCATGTTGTGTGGCCTAGAGGGTGGCCATGGCGGTGGTGTATTAGGCATGTTCCTAGCAACTTCAACTAGAAGGCTAAAAGTAAGGAATGTAAGGAATTAGTTAAAAGAGCTGCATATCGAAATACAGATGAGAAAGTTTCATGGTTACTTTAATGCAGCAAAGTAAAGTGGTCCCGGGATTTGGATATTTTCTTGAGTTGCATTCCATGTATGTGGACTTTATCTTATGATGAAAGCATAAGATTTAGAATTGGTACAATAAACATGGCTGAAAGTTACAAATTCGTTCTAAAAGATGCTCGGTGCTTACCTGTGGCAGCATTAGTAAAAAAACCTTCTACAATTGCAACTCCATATTCAATAGCAAAGACGGGAGGCTAGCGAAGCAATGAATTTGGGTATGTTGCTTACATCGTATGCTACAATGAAGTTTGAGAGGTGGAACAATGTAGCAAGTGCCCGTTAGGTAACGTGTTTCGACTACCACAAACAAATATTTGAGGTTCTAACCGCTACGCCCTACAATATATGGCCAAAAGGGAGATCACATTCACAAAGTGGAGTTGGGAGCAGGTAGATGCATGTGCAATAAGTGGCAGACGTATAGAATCTTATGCTCCAATGTAATGGCAGTAATAAGAACTGCACATGGATTGTGTTGGTCAAGTAGGCAATGGTACAGATGGAAGAATTAGCTAGGGTGTATAGGCGGTCCTTCATACCTGCAGCAGATAAGGCTAATTAGACTCCTCTCGACATTCCAAAGTGGCACTCCATCCCAAGACTTATTAAGAAAAGGGGTAGGCCTAGAGAAAAACAGTTCCAGAATGAGATGGATAATCTAGATGGCCCATGAGGTTATTCATACTATTCGTGTGGGCAACAGGCCAGAACATCAGAAGTTGTTCTAATAGGCGAGTGGATAGTAGGACCCTTACAGGCTAGTCGAGTCGTAGTGGTATTTGTTTGGTTCATGTCATTTCTTTTGCTACATTTACGTCACGTATGTCACGTACTTCATCTATTCTTACTTCTTTTCGTACATATGCTTCTACTAACACTATTCCCTATTTTATTCATTACAGATGAATCCGGGACCGCTTGATGACTCCATACTTACAAGGCAACCTGTTCATAGATCGAGGTTGGCATAGGAAGGATAGGTAATATTATTTCCGCATCCAATTACTGAATCATCTAGAGAAAATTTGTCATGGATTTGTTTTAAAATGTAGGAGCATGTGGTGTTACATTGTTGCTATAGAGAGGCGAAGCTCAGACGGTAGGACGACATGCTTGTAGTTCTAGATGAGAGACTTGTTCATTTTTATCGCATGCCATTTCATAGGTGCTACTTACATACCGTTTGTATAGTTGGATTGGCACCCTATTAAAACTTTGGTAGAGAGATGGCATCCAGAGACACGTACGTTTCACATGCCAAGAGGTGGACTGTGATGTTACAAGACATTGCTACACTCACCGGCCTGCTCGTTGATGGCCATGCAGTTACTTGCATATCTTGGATTGACTGGCCAGAGTTATGCCACCAGTTAATGGGAGCTAGACCACAGGCCGGTGTGGATATGGATGGTGGTCGGCTGAAGATTTCATGATTAGATACACACTTTAGAGCGCTACCTGATCAGTAGATGACCTTACTCTTCGACAATATGCTAACGCATATATTCTACTGCTACTGGGGGCTTCATTGTTGTAGACAAATCATCCAATATGGTTCACGTTATGTACCTCCAGCTGCTCGATGACTAGAGAGAGCAGAGCAGTTCGCATGGGGAGCAATTTGCTTGGCATGGACGACTTCTCATATAGACACAGGTGACATAGTAGGATCCCTAGTAGTCCTGCAGATTTGGCATGGGAGCATGTCACACATCAGTTACTCCTGATCTCATTGATCAATTATTGGGGTGCTACTTTGATATCCTCGCTTCCCCACACATTTGTTGTTCGAGTATAGGGGTGTTTTGATAGATAACTCCCTAGCCAAGTATCGGATTATATATTTTATGTGTTCATATGTATATAATTATGTTGTATTTACTAATGTATAATATACTTTTCTTTCTTCTACAGATTGTTTGGCATCCCTACTCCGTTATTATGGATTCCATGTATGCTGCCGAGCTAGCAGTGACATATGGCGTGCTCAAGTCTCCCCGATTTGCTTTCATATTGTCGAGCACTACTACCCAGATAAGGTATTCAGACAGTTTAGTGTTTCCAGGGGATCCCCAATCCTACAGTTGATATGAGAGGTCCACGTGAGCTAGACTTACGAAGGCGTTCCGAGTGGAACTGGGCGACAGAGCACGCTAAGTGGATAGCTGAGTGGGATGGCAGATGCGATCGCATTGTCGACATACCAATATTCCATTGGCACATTTGCTGATTATTTCGACGGTACTATGCGATCATCAAACGTTGGATCAGTCATACAAGGTCATTATTTGATATATGGTAAGTTCACCGACTACGTAATCTATATATGGATTTATACTGTGTTTGTTATTCACCGATCTACTTGTTTCCTCTAGCTTGAAGGTAGATTTCATCTACAAATCCGAAGATGCCACTAAAGGACACTCTTGCCACTGCACAAGATCTCATTCGTGTAGTGGATGAGTTTATGAGACTTAATTTGAATGATCCAAAGCCAATGACAGCACCACCACCACACATGATGACCTACTGCCTCAGCTTGCACAAAGACGCCGGCTGTATAGAGAGAAGCATGCGCAGGGATGGGGTCGGGGTCAAGAGCGAGGCCAAGCAGGAGGTGTACATATCAGAGACTAGCTCGAGCCCGAGCATGCACACGTATCTGATGAACCAGGTATTCCATAGTTTCTTCATTCCGAGCTCGGTCCATCATCATCATCATCATCATATGCTCATCTAGATGAGACCCCCATGATAGACATAACATACACTGAGTTCATACCCTTCTTTCTCCACAAAAGAGGCGACCGCCACTGCCACGTGATATAGGGGAGGGACTCACCCAGGTGGAGTCAGACCTAGTTCTATTTCATCCTTATAGTGCTAGTGGTGGAGATGGGATGCTATACTCACTAGGTGGATCTGACTATGGAGCTTCCTCATCAGGATGTCCATCAGCGAGCACCAATCCCCCAGACTTTTGTCAAGCGAGGGCCAAGGAGGCGGGCACCCAGTAGTAGCTGTTAGTAGCTGTTATGTAAATTTTTATCTTTTATGATTCTTGTATATAAATTATTTTTTTCTCTCATTAGTGTTTGTAGTTAACATAACATTCATGTACTTAACACATCATTCATTCAATTCTTCCATATTATGAGTTTTTTATGTTTGTTGTGAATGGTTTTACAATTTTGCTATGATTGAATGCATTGGGTTTGGCATTGAGTTTTTGATGGATTAGGTTTGAGAATACTATTGCGATTGGGTTATGAAGTTTGGAAGTTATTTAGCCATGATGGATGATGACTAATAAATTATCTATATGGCTCATTCTGTATGATTTTGACAGGTTATAACAATTAATATATAAGGGGTCATTTATGATTTTCAAAGTAGTGTTGGATGGGTAAAGCTAACATCGTCTCTTGGAAATGAGATCTTACTTGGCATGATTTCCTCTCTTTAAGAGACGAGTCACTACTTAATAGTAACCTCATCTCTTGAAAAGACGAAGTCCATCAAAAGACATAAATCTCGTCTTTTGAAGAGGCAAATCAATTGCCTAAATTGAAAACATTTCTTCCCGATAACAGTTTTGTAATTTAAAAAAATATATATTTTTTTCCTTTTCCCCCTAAATTTCATAGTTTTCCATTCCAAACCTTGCCCATTTAAATATTCTTGTATTTTTATTCCTGCTTTTAAAAACACTTGCACTGAAAAGTACCAAAACCTATTTTCACACATATTTTATAGTTTTAAGTCCTGGAATTTCAAATGGAAACTAGATCCTAAAATAAATAAAAGAAAAATAAAAAGAGAGAGAACTCAAGTCATTTAAAATAATTCTTTTCCCCAGAAAAATGATACTACTGCACAACAGGCAGATGTCTAAGTTAATCCATAATCGCAGAAAAACAAACAATTTACAGACAATTGGAGCCAGCCAATGGTGGAATTGGCATTCAGTCAATACATGATTTTTATCTAACCTGCATGTTTAACTGGAAAGTGACAATCAACACAAGGAATAAAAGGCAACACTAAACACGCAGTCAATGGCCTCAAATCTCCCACTTGCAACAGCCCATTCCCAAAGCAGCCCCCCTGTTAATCAGATTGCAAACAACGCAAGATTTTTTTTTTTTTTTTTGGCCGGTTACAGAAAGGGAAGTGAGATTTGAATTTAGAATCTATCATATGAAAAACCAGAAAAGATACCATTAGGCCACAAAACCTTTGACAAATAAAGCAATCAATATTTGAAAATCAAATCTAAGCAACCCCATATGCATTCACCATGCACACTGCACAGCCAATGCTGCTAGGATAGAGATAAGTCTTCACCCAGTGCAGTACAACTTTGGCAACTAAATAAATAAATAAAGGGGTAATACAACAACAAACAGTAGGGTAATTTCCTTTTTCGCATTTATTGACAAAATCTGTTGCACATGAAATTGAGAAAGTAATGCTTGAAAGAAATTTAAAAAAGCTCTTGGTAACTTTATCAAGCCCATCAAGAACAGATGAGGCCCTCGAGAAAAAAAATAAGAATGTATGATCACTATGTTTCATAAATAAAAGAACATTATGACCTACAGACTCAGGTTTCCTCCAGCGGTGAGTAACAAAAACCGCAAAGGTTAAATAGACAATAACTAAATCAAAAATCAAAAGAATTAGATGAGCGCTTGAACGCCAATTTGTTGCATTTCTCTTAACCTCCATACTGGGCAGATGGAACCCTCTCCAAGTTCTTCTGGATCCACTTGTTGCATTGCCCAGGCATAGTACACTGTATGTATCGTATCCTGCATGCAAGATAGTATTTAATCAAACGCATGCTTTTATTTCCATTAACATTATGAAAAACAATGCCAAAAATTATAGAAAACACTAATTATTTTGAACGACATAGCATCTTGTCTTCATAGTTATCATTGTCTTTCAAATAAAAAGTTGCTTACCTTTCCTCCCTCAGTTATTGCACCATTCCGATCACGTACACAATACACTTGCTGGGTTTGAAACTGTCAAGAAGCAGCATGTCAATTCCCCAAATAGAGAATTTAAGAAACTAAATTTTGGCCATAAGGTGATGCATTGCTTACTGCTAAGATGATTATTGGGCTTGTCCCCATCATCTTTGTTTCTCTTACTTCAACCTCAGATACATGAAGAATCTGCATTTATAAATCACAAATCCAAAAATTATGTCAAAATCCACAACCAACTAATCTGAATGCTAAGATTGTAATATAATGTGAATTTTATAATTATATGCCAACACTCTCTCACATGTGGGTTTGGACATTGACCAAGGGCATCACATTAGAATAATTAAAAAAGGAATAAAAGACAATGTACTTGAAACTCCAAATAGCCCATCCTAACATTGTGTCAAAAGGTAGATCTATAACTATTTATTTAAAAAATTTAAGCTTATAGATCAACTTGCCTTTTATATGCAACATAAGATATTTATATTATAACTACAGATAGATCTCCAAGCCTAAAATTGTAATCTATTGTCTTGGCTTTCATTAGTGTAATTTCTACCATCAAAAGAAACTTCATCCAGAAACCATCCAATTTGCTTTCGTATGTTCAACTTAAAATGTTGACTTAATCTCCAATTGTAGGGTAAGTTAAGCTCCCCATTTCCTTACAGGGCACACCATAGTGCAACATATCTTTTATTTTATTTTATTTTTTTATACAATAGTTTTCCCCTCATACATTGTGTATAGAAAAATATGAACCAAACAGTAGAAAAGTCTAAATACTTACCTTATTATCAAAAAATATCCCATGGCTCTGATAAGCACTGTGCTCAGCTTTACATCTCTCAATAACTTCAGAGCTACAATACTTTTTCAAAGTTTCAGCATCTCCCTATACATATTAAAGATAAAATAACAATTAAATAAATAAAAGAAACAGATGCAAATCATTTGAGAAAGAGAGAAGCAAAAAGAAATCAGATTGTCTGCAAAAGAATAAAAAATAAAAAATAAATAAAAATAAGGGGTAAACGATCCTATCAACAATTGCCAAATTAAGCCCTTGCCTTAACATAAGCATTAAGCACAGGCTTGATGATTTCTTGAATTTCAGCTACAAACTCCGGCAATGAGAAATATCTGCCATATCCAACCAGATAGGTCAGAGGGAACCTATACTCCATGAGAAGAAATCAAGTAACGATACAGTATAACCTAAATAGGAAATCAAACTTACGGGTCTCTCCGCCGGATTTCCTTCATTGATGCTGCAGCATCAGTTTCTTGAAAGATGGTTTCATTGATACTGCCAATTAAACATGAAAGTTATCAGAAAAAGCACAATAACAATTTCATTTTATTTATAAAGCAGGCCATAAATTACAAGTTAGAGAGGTAGACACAAGATGGCTCTGAGCACTCACTCCTGAATTTTATGGACAACTGGGTTATCACTAGTCTCCCATCTTTCACGCACATCCTCTGCAATCTGCCTAACAACCATGGACGAGTTATTACACAACAACAGAAAGAACACACCCCTTTTCCAGAGGCACCTCATCAATTGGTAATAATGCTTCAAATAGAAAACTTGTCCAATAACCATAGATGGGTCTAGATGACCATAACAAAATAGATTTCTCCAGGAACTCATCAGCTTGAAGTAGCTATTTGAAGGAACAAGAAAAACAAACCTTCTCCACCATGAGCAATTTTCCACCCAACAGAAAGTTCTACTTAATGAATTAAGAATTTGTGTTGTATTCACTTGCATACAATTGTAGCTTCATTATCTCTCACTAATTTAAAAGCTGCATCAATTTATGTTGTTTACATCAATAGCTTTCACCACTTTGCAATCAATTAACCAGAATAAGTTTACTCAGTTGTATTACCCACGACAGCCAACAAAGAATTGGCTATAAATTGAGACTTTGTATCCATATAGAGAGATCTCTCATTGAGACATAATAGAGACAATACTTTTTCTTGCTTGACTTAGGACTCATTGTGATGTCTTATACATATTACCCAAGCTGTTGCATAACCTACCGAAAGTAAATACTTATCTATCAACCAAACAGAAGGAATCCTACACAAAATTTTCTTTTTTCCCCCACTTCCTAAAGATACCTAAAAATAAAAGGCTTAGCTATATTATATTCACCACTTATCAACTTTCTGAGACTTTGATTTGGAGGAGAGATTTTAATAAATTCACCTTACCATCTTTTAAAATGAAAATGAGTTATTTAGCAAATACAAAAAATGGAAATGAGTTTACACAAATGAAAGGTGTTAGGAAGACAAGTTCCAAAGAGTGTCTTAGAAGAACTACTATAAAGAAGACAAGAATGAACAGAAATTAACTCAGATCACATGTCAAAATGTCTAATTAACAAAGTACACAAACTGCAGTTTAAGAATTATCCACAGTTCCTTATCCACCCAAATCAATTGTAGCACATATCCAAAAACAATTTTAACATGCAAGGTCTAAGAAAATACAAGCAAACCCTGAGAACAAGGATCCACACATACCTCCTGACTCTTTGTCACCACTGGTTCACTCATATGACTAAGCCGCTTGAACATAGGATGACCTTGCATCTAAATAAACAAACTCAAGATCAAGAAAAAGGACTGGATGCTAAATAACAAACCTACAATCACTCTCTTCATTGGGCTATCATATTTCACAGAATACAAGTAAATTTTTAATAAAAAAACTACAAACCTTTTCCTTGAGCGCCTCCCATTTCTTACTCCATCGCGATTGCTTAGTGGGAACTATAACAACTTCAGTTCGTGTACTTCTTTCCTCAACTGGTGGAGGAGGAGTATGTTCTAAGTGCTTCCTCTTCTTTGGGCTACCATTAGTTCATCTTTCAAAATATCAAAGCCCTTCTTAGCTAGATCCATAACTTTAGCATCCTTCATTTTCTGGAAGGCTTCTGAGACCTTGCCTGTTGAAGACACACGTGATCTAAATTTGCCATAGAAAGTTTCTGAGCCATTACTGGTCTCAGCTTGCTGGCTCTCTTCACCTGCAGATGCTCCCTCTGTTCCATCTCTAGCATCACCACCATGCTTTGCTGAATCATTAAAGGATCCTGGATGTTGCTTTCCCATTCTAAGATGCTCCTTGACCTAAATACAACATCAAATGTTGGAACTTCCTCTTTATAGAGATTGTGCAATGTGATATTTAAGACTGTGACTAGTTATTGTCACCTCCTCAGTAGCAGCAGAAATTTTCTCCTTCATATCTGCAGAAACCTGGAAAAGAAATACCATAACCAAGTTATAATCTAAGAAATGTATCTATAGCTCCAAAGTCCTGTATGCAAACATTATAGACCTCATTAGATACAATCTACAGTAACTCTCAACCAAGTTCTAATAAAGCAAACCAAAAGTTGACAAGACATAACCAAAAGAATATTAGTAGAAAACCATCAAGTTATGCTTTATATGCTTTTATAGAGTTAGTATTGAATATCTCATTGATTTTGTAGTGGCGCACATGGATCATGTGTCTAGAAGCAGTTGATCTAATTTTGGTTGTACTCATTGCTTTAAAAACAATAAAAAATAAATAAAATATAAAAGAGGATGAAGAAGAAAGTTCCCATGGCTAAAGATTTAATGAAATAACTCAAAATTAGCACCTTATCTTGTAAGTCATACCTTCTTTGCAGTAGCTTCAGCCTCTGACCAGACCCCATCAACATGCTTGTATAGCTGCTCAGTAGTCTGCTTCGTTCTGCATTTGGCAGTTCACCATCTCAGGCCCTTGTTGAAGCCAGTGGCCAGGCTTGACATACAAAAGTATGTCTCAGCCAATTAACTAAGAAGGCTAAGAAAATATTGAAAAGAAAAAGAAAAGAAGAAAATACACTGAATTTGAAAATTAGTATAACCAATATTACCTGATCTTTAAGTCATCTTTCATGACTTTTAGTTCTTCAGCTTTATCTTTTAGCTCCTTCACCGACTTCTGAAATTCTGGATTTCTGATACCAGAGCACAAAACATTATCCCAAAATACATATCAATAGCAAATAGCTGTAACAGACACTGATAACAAATCAACACTTAGGCATCATTCCCACTAAGTAGAGTTGGATATATGCATCCAATTTCAACATTCCAATTTATCACAACCTGTGTCCTCTCCAATGCCCAAGAGCTCTTTTATTTTTTCAATTAAAAAATTAAATGAATAAATATGTAACTCTTGGTTGATGACAATAGAAAATAAGGATTTTTTTTTTTAATCCATTAAATTTTTTAATAAGAAAAACATCTGTACCAAGGAGCCAAAGGTACAACAAAAACAAAGCATTGCCCCAGCCAATGGCCTACAACTTGCTGCATTTTCAATGATTTCACAGAGAGACAAGACAGACCCAAATACACACAAAATACAATTCTCCTAGCCAGTTAGGAAGTGAAGAATTGGAACCTCCCATATGTGAATCACTGAGTTCTTTGCAAAGAAAGCACATGAGGACCACAAATCAAAAGTCTGCATAGGTAAAATCAGATCAGTCCTCCTTAAATTCCTCCTCTTTCGAGCAACTAAAGAGTATTCACATTGAAAATACATGTGAGTGATTCTCGGACTCAGTGGAACAAAAGACATTAGTTTGCTTGAATTACTCCTCTTTCAAGCAACTTGTCTATGGCCATCGACTTTCCACGCAAACTATCCATTATATAAAAGCATGCCAGCCACAAACCCACCTTAGGCAAGCATTGGTCTCGACTCAAGCTTTTTGCACCATGGAAACATGCTAGTACTCATTAAATAAATTTATTGAAAGCTAATCCGCAGGAAGACTAAAGCTATGTTAATCCTCACTTCAGACAAGAATAATGGTGATGGAAACGCATGGATTATAGAAAATAAGTAATGTTTAATCTCACTAAAAAAAAAAAAAAAAGATTCCCAATTTTCTGTCTTTATCTTCATGTGGTAATACAGGTCTAATTTTTCCCTACCAACACCCTAAAGTAATTGTCTATGACCAGGCCTTTTGAAACTCACAAATTTATTTTGGTCAATGTATATTACAATCTAAGGAGGGGGAGAATCAAAACTGGTCCATCCAGTTAGATGAATGTTGATGCCACTAAATTATAACAGTTATGACGAACCTCGCAAATTGAATCGCTCAATATAAAATGAAACTTTAGGACATCATGTAGCTAAGTTCAATGGCGGGTTAATTTTTAACTAAAAGCAAGCAAAAATAAACTCTGGGACACAAAACAATCAAATCGAAAACAGAAGCAACAAAACAGCAGAGTTAATCTAAAAGTGAAAAGCTGAAATACACAAGAGAACACTGAGCGAAAATTACTTGTTAGCTTCGCCTTTGAGTTTCTCAGAGAACTTATTGAAGACGCTGAACGGACGATTACTGTGTACCCATTTGCACCAATCAACCGTACACTCGGCTGCCATAAATTAAGCAATAACCAGCATGAATATATTGAAAAAACTCCATGATATATATAGATATATATATAGATATATTTTAATGTATCTACCTGCGGTTTAGAACGGAGGTGGAGAAGAAAGGGTTGGCCCAAGAGCGACAAATCTCGGACGAGTTTTCTACTTGCCATTGACAAATAAAATAAAATAAAAATATTTTGAAGAAGAAAAGGGTTTAGGGTTTAGGGTTCTGAAGATTTTTTTTTTTTATTTGTTCTGGAGAATTGGGTGGTTTAGGCCATTTTGAGTAAAAGAAGGATGTTTGGTTCGTATTTCAAATTTAGGACACACTTGCAGACCACGCAAATACCCGAAGGTAACACACTGGTCAGACCAAGCAAGCCAATGACAATTTCGGGAAATGAGGGAAGTTATGTGTGCGGACGAGGGGGGGAGGAGAGAGGGCGTATCTCTAGGGCATGGTGGTTCTCCAAATAAAATAAATTAAAATAAAAAGGTTAAGATTCTTTTTATTAGGTAATTGGCTTTTTATTTCATCTTAGTTATTAAAGGATTAATATTAATAATATGACATCCTTTTTTTCTTAAAAAAAAAGGAACATTAAATCTTATATATGAATCTACAATATAAAATAACTATTAAATTATTTTAATTGATAAAAGAAAAGAAAGAAAGAAAGAAAATTGCACATGAATGATCTAAAAAGATAAAATAAATAAATAAAGAGATGTGCATATGTATTAATATATTATAAAAATATTTTTTAGAATATGTTAAAAATATACTTAAATTCAACATATGCCTACAAGAACGATAAATGGTATATTAATTGATCCACTAGTATGTATGAAGTGATGTAATTCCTTTCTTTCACAAAGCAATAATATCGAATGATCAAATGATCAAACTTCTTAACTTAACAAAAGTGTATTAACATATCCTTAAAATGATTATTTCAAGTTTTAATTTTTGCATATTCGTAAAATAGTCTTATTCAATGTTTACTTACCCTTTTAATCCATCTGATGACTTAGTTTATACTTGATGAAGATTTTGATTCAATAAAAAATTATGTTCCATCGTAAATTTTTCGAGACTTTTCTAAATATTGTATAAATTTATTTTAATCAAATAATAATTGTTGTTTTAGGTTACTTATAGATGCTTTTGTCATAATATAAAAATTATACAAATCCGGCTACATATTAACAAATAGGCTAGTAGATTAGATTGATTAGCAACCAAAACTTAGCATATTTAACACAATTTTTAAGTATATTAAACTTTTAAAAAGCCTCTTTATTCAAGGATTCATTAACAAAATACGGTTAATGGTGTGTTAGGAGCTTGTCTGGCACACTTAAGTTAACTTGTGGACTGCAGAGTAAGAGAGTAAATAAGTGAAGTTAGATTAGATGCCCATACTTTTGAAGGTGAGGGTCTATTTAGTTTTTTTTTCTTTTTTTTTTTTGTCATACCTATTTGGGGGCTATTGAATCTTGTAGACTTGGACCCATATAAAGGTAGTTAACCTCAACTTGAGATTGTCCCTACTTGAGGTAGAGGTGGCCAAGCTCGTCATTGCCTCACCCCCCCTCCCTTCGAGCCCCGAGTAAATAGAGGTGAGAAGTGGAAATATGGTCCTTAACGTGTGGAACCTAGTAAGAAATGCAAGAGCTTTAGATCCCTATCGGAACAAAGCCCATATGGAGCTTCATTATGAAGTCGAAGTCTTCATTGGACCAAGGTTCTCGTGGAGCTTCTAACTGAGATGCTTGATGAGGCCCTTAAGGGGCTTGTTAGCTTATTAAGTCAATGTTGAGCTTACTAAGATATAGTCAAGTTTTCCCTATTAACATATATGATCCATCCACAAATAAATATAACATCACATTGCGAGTGGTTCACTAAGTCCACCAATTAGCACAACACTAAAAAATAACTAACATACCAAGGGTCCATGCCCAACTGATAAAATCAAATTATAACGTAACAAGCACCTCTACAGCTCAAAACAACTCACTAATAAGTTTATTGATCTATTAAGTAGTAATTTGCACCATCATCATCCCCATAGGCTACTAAGGTCACAATCGATAGTATAAAAAACAATCACATCATCACCTACACCTCGAATTGATAAAAGATGAACTAAAGCCTATTATGAAGCAAATGATCAAACAATACATTAATATAACTAAATGCACAAATAACAAGATGTTATTTTTAAATTTAGGCATGGCATTTAACACAATAATAACTCACTTCCATGAATCACACATATAAGTTCAATACACATAATGAGTTCACTTAAATCTACACACATCCGGCCAAATGCAACTCTACTCAAGACAACACCACCAAAGAATCATTAGGAACCAATGCCACATTAGTATGTTGATACTCCTAGTTTGTTAAACACAATCAAGCACAAGCAATGAATCATTTAAATGAAGCTAATATTAATAAAGTTAAATTGGTTTCCTTCTTAGTAAGTGTAGGTAGCAAACACGATATTAACATATGTGGTAGCTAAGTCTAAAATGCATCAATCCTTACAAGTCATAATTCTTAAAGTGTAAGTTATATTTTACCCTTTAATACTTGTTTTTGTTTTGTAAAATTATTTAATAAAAACCTTTTCAGCTTAATGTATTTGGTAAAAAAGAACTATAGCTAAAAGCATAGATTTAACATTATAAAATAATACAATTTTATAAAATTAGCTATTTGATTGGGAAGAAAAACCAACTACATTATTTGACTATTATAGTAGCATTAAGTTAATAAAAAAAACCTAGTTATATCTATGACGGGCTGGCAAACAAATGTCATGCATCAATTTGCTAATGGCCCAAAGGGAACCATACACTTGCTAGTAGGTAAGGTACTAGAAAGCTAGCACCTTTTACAAGTATGGTTCACATTCTATGAACTTATTTGAATATTTTGGTCTCTCATTACATGAAATGTCATCATGTTTGTTTTCCTGCATCCACTTCCAAACATTTGGTAAGCTTAATTGCATCTATAAATTTGTTAGTTTCCATCATTACAAGCATGTTAGTAACAAAAGAATTGTGTCGAATTTAATTCGAAATTGGCAAAACCATAACTTTAAAACAACACTTTTCATTGCAACACAACTTTGTTTTGAAATCAATTGAAAAGTATCCCTAAATGCCATGTAACGGCCTCACCTCGAGTGCAAAGGTGTGACAGTTACGCTGCACGTATCACCTCCAAGTGACATGCACAAGATATTCCTTTACTAAGTGGCTTCTTAATCAAGTTTTAATATGGAAATCATTGTTGATTTTGTAAAACTTTTAGCAGAGGGTCGTCTGATTTTCTATGATTTGGGTATCGAAAACGAGTTAGACTTAACTTGTTCGAAAAAAAAAAGATTTCATAAAAATACTTTTCCATGGCTATTGCCAATAATGCTTATCAACAAGCTTGACTCAATTAGAAAACGTTTTAAACTTAATAGTCCATTTCAAGAAAATTAATTACAAATTCATTAGATACAGTCATCCAAATAAGTAAAAAAAGGGTTTACATCAAAAGCCTTTTTGAAATTTATATACATTCATCTAGCTATATAAAAAACAACTAATGTACAACAAAATCCTTTTAGAATACACATAAGCTCATATATCATATTATGTTATCTACTTGGATATTCCCCAAAGTTCTCATCTCTAACATACCTTCCACAATACTAAAATATTAATAAAATAAGTTGCAAAGCCTAGTACATAGTGAAACAAGCGCGCACGCACACACACATGACACGCATTCTTACTTTAGTGTAGCAATCACATATTAAGTTATTAAATTTAATGTCCATAAATAATGTATCTCCAATGTCTCAAAAGCACTAACATGCACAAGAGTACTGATGACTCTCGCTAAACAAAAGGAATAAGATTCTCTCAATGAATCATGCACCGAAGAGGAAGGTTTGACAAGTCCTAGACCTTGCCTAATATAAAGTTTAAATACAAAGATAAATGATCAGAAAAAATTGTTGTATATCTTATTGATCCATAGGGTTACATATATACAAGATTTAAGGAACAAAAAAAGGAAAGTAAATAAATATTGACTAATATATATGACTAGTCAATGGTTAATATCTAGAGAATATATTCTATATTATTTTACATATATATTTTTACAGCCTATAACACTCCCCCTCAAGTTGGAGCATAGATATTAATCATACCCAACTTGTTACAAAGATAGTCAACCCAAACCCCATTTAAAGCCTTTGTAAAGAGGTCTCCTAATTGTTCTCCAGTTTTCACGAACCCTATAGAAATTAACTCGTGTTGAATTTTCTTACGAACAAAATGACAATTAATCTCAATGTGCTTAGTTCGTTCATGGAACACTGGATTTGATGCAATATGGAGAGCGGCTTGGTTATCACACCACAACTTTACAGGAAGTGAGGCATTGAATCCTACTTCATTTAAGAGCTAATATATCCACATTACTTCATACACTGATTATGGCATAGCTCTATATTCTGATTTTGTACTTGATCGAGATACAACATTTTATTTATCACTTTTCCATGAAACTAAATTTTCACCAACAAAAACGCAATAACCTGAAGTAGATCTCTTGTCTTCCTTACATCTTGCTCAATCAGCATCTGCAAAACACTCAATACTAGTATGACCATGATTCTTATACAAGATACCACGTCCAGGTGCCCTTTTTAAATAGCACAAAATTTGCTTTACAGCAACCCAATGATCAACAGTTGGAGATGACATGTATTGAGTCACAATACAAACCGAATATGCAATATCTGGACGGGTTACCGTAAGATAATTCAATTTCCCAACCAACCATTTATATCTTTCAGGATCCTTAAATAACTCGCCTTCCCTTATCAGCTGCAAAATAGGAACCATTGGTGTACTACATGGTTTAACACCTAATTTTCCTGTTTTGGATAATAAATCAAGTACATATTTTCTTAGAGCAGAAAAATTTCCTCCTTACTCCTCGTTACCTCAATACCTAAAAATATTTCAACATCCCTAAATCCTTTATTTGAAATTGACTGTGAAAAAAGGATTTGAGAGATGAAATACCTACAATATCATTGCAAGTAATCACAACATCATCCACATAGACCACTAATAAAATAATACCAGCTATAGACCTTTTGTAGAAAGCAGAGTGATCAGACTTGCTTTTCTACATCCCAAATCTTTCAACCACTTGGCTAAATTTTCAAACCAAGCACGAGGACTCTGCTTTAAACCATATAGTGATTTGTGAAGATGACAAACCTTTCCTAACTCTCCCTGAGCAACAAACCCATGAGGTTGCTCCATATACACTTCCTCTTGAAGATCTTCATGTAAAAGGGCATTCTTGATATCTAATTGATGTAGAGGCCGATGATGCACTGCAACCATGAAAATAAATAATCTGACAAATGTTAACTTAGCGACAGGAGAAAATGTGTTAGAATAATCTACTCCATAAGTCTGGGCATATCATTTAGCAACAAGACGAGCTTTCAATTGATCAATTGAGCCATCAAGATTTATTTTAACATTAAAAACCCATTTACATCCAATAGCCTTCTTCTCTATAGGTAAATCTACCAAATCCCAAGTACCATTTTTATCAAGAGCATTCATCTCCTCTATCATTGCACTACGCCATCTTGAATGGGATAAGGCTTCACGAACAGTTTTAGGAATAGAGATAGAATCAAGAGATGCAACAAAGGAATGAGAGGAGGCTGTTAAATGATCATAAGACACAAAAGAAGAAGCGGGTAGGTACACTGACATTTACCTTTACGAAGGGCAATGGTAAGGTCATCCTTGGAGATTGAATCTGATGACGAGGGAGCTTGTTCAGGACATGTATCAGGAGCTTGTTCAGAAACATGTTGTCTATGTGTGTAGACATGAAGGGGAGGTTTAGAAGTAGAAGTAGTGGATGTAACTGTATAGATTAACAAATCATCATCCTCCCCTTGACTTGCATTATCGAAAGATTAAGAGAAAGAGGTATCCTCACTAAAAGTTACATCAATCGACACCGGATACCTATCAAGCATAGGACTATAGCACCTATATCCCTTCTGAACATGAGAATACCCAAGAAAAATACATTTTAATGATCTTGGATCAAGTTTTGTAACCTGAGGACACACATCCTAAACAAAACAAGTACAACCAAGTATTTTTTGTTCAATAGGAAACAAAGGTTTATTTGGAAAAAGTATGATAAGGAGTCTTACCATTCAGAACAATTGAAGGCATGCGATTAATTAAAAAACAAGTTGTAGACACAACATTGGCCTAAAAGTGTTTAGGAACATGCATTTGAAACAACAAAGCTGTAACGCCCTAAAATAAGGCATTACAACCCACCACGTGTCCTTTCTTGAAATAGAACACGCTAAGGCTCTAATATCCACAAATTTTTCAAATATCACCTGTCAACACACATATAGGATATCTCATAGGATATTCAAAACAACCTGTATAATCTGGAAACACAAGTAACTTCATAACATTTCTGTTTAATCAAGCAAACATCTTAGTTGGCATATCCACAAGCCAACAATCCAACATGACAACTGAAATTGTCTACAAAAGAATAACCTTCATTTACAACTTAGTTTTTCAACAACAAAGGATTTAAACACTATTCATAAAACATAATAATAAGACAAATACAGCAAAATCAAATCTTCAACATAACTAGGCAATTCTTTTCTCCCAACATCCTATAATCAAAAGTCTAACTCTCAGCTGGGTAGTAAGGTCCATTATTGCCATCCCCCTGATCAAAGATCAGATCATAACCTGAAAGATTATACACAATGTCTTCATCACCTGTACCTGAAATTTTAAAAAATGAGCTATGAAGCCCAGTACGATAACTCCAATCCTTAAAAAAAAATGTAAATGCACACGCAACAGATATATATATATATATATATCAAATGCACTAAATCTAATGCAAGCAATCAGTTTGTTATCTGTTTATATTCTGCAAATCAACACAGTTCAGAACTATGTACACTGTAGTCCCGAACTCGAAGTAAATTAGACTCCTCTTTAAAAACTACCAACTCTTTGAAAATAAAATAATTATATACATATATGGATAAGTGAGTACACCCCAAACACCCCGTTTTCCCCTAGTTCTACTGAAATCATATCAAGCCACGAGTCCACTCAGGATAACCTCACACCAAGATTATTAAGGTGCCTCACCAGTATCACTGTCTGCTAGGTCTTTACTGGTCAAAGCCAAGCACAACCAAACAGACAATTATTAAGCCGAATGTAATTAAGTTTATTATGAAATTCTATTCTTATAACCAGTCAAGCAATACTAAACTTACAAGCAAAAACAACAAGCAGGGACTGATCGCACCTTTTCAATCTCAAGAATACTAATCCAAATTCACCAAACCTAATATCAACAACAACAACACTAACACGAATCTCTACAACTCCTTGATCAATACCAACAATCAAACACCAAAATTTCCAGTTATCCTGTCAACAGCATATATACATAAACAGATGTATAAAACACAGTAAAAGGAACAAACCCTAATCTATCATAATCTCTTAAAACTCTAACGTGATAATGAATCTACAAAAATTTACACCGTCTTCTCCGATCACAACCCATAATAAGTCCACAATACTGATAGTCCACCAAAACCTTGATATGGCAACAAGAATATATGAAGATCATTTAACCACACATTATTTAAATCCATCAACGAAAAGAGGAAACTTACTGATTTGGATCTCCAAAACCTAACTCACACCCACAAATTCGGATTCCAACCAAAGCTAGGGTTTCCTTCATGCAAACAACCACAAAGTCCTTAGAACTTGCATGAATTCGCATAAATCTTGCATGAGAATATTATACTTACTTGTTTGAATCACAAAAATCACTCTTTATCCAACCGAGACAGATTAAACTCGAGATCTTAATCATTCCCACGTTTTCCTTCAAGAACATAACAAAACCCTAAGACATCATGCATAAATCTGTAGAAAAGCATGTTGTAGATGGATTAAGATCACTTACCTTTGATCAAACTCGTCTTAAGATAAAGATTTCACAAAGAATAACCAAAGTTCTCTCTCTCACGAAAGAAAAAGGATGAAATAATTTTTGTTGAAAAGCCCTCGGACGAACGCGTCTATTTATAAAATTTGCACATATGCTGGCAAATTTAATTCCTACACTGGCGGCGTAGAATCCCCAGGAGGTGGCGTTCGTCGTGCAACAAAATCCTTCGCGTCGCTCCGAACATCAAACTCGGGCAAAACCTAGCTCAACGCTGGCAGCGTTCGACTCCTGTGTTAAATAATAACGCTTCTGATCTAACTTCAACACCGGCAAAAACATACACACACACTCCGGCATTCACTCCAGCTTTAAAGAATTTGATATTGTACACAACCTACGCTACCTCTACGCTAGCAGGGTTCCCTTTCCAGATGCCGGCGTTGCATCTGTCAAAAATTGCAAAAGTTCCAAATTTTAACAATTCTTTCCCAAAACAAAATTAGTCAAACTTAACTTGTTTTGTGGCTTTGATGTAAGCATATATATATATATATATATATATCGTGACCTATTTATTTCATTTTATCTTATTTTTCTATGTGTTACAAAAGCCTTGGCAGTTTCAAGCAAATGCCTATTCTTTCTCTCAACAACACCATTTTGAGATGGTGTATCTACACAAGAAGTTTGGTGAATAATGTCATTTTTAATCATGTAAGATTGAAATGATTCAAATAAATACTCTTTGGCATTATCACTTCGCAACGTTTATACTGAAACATTAAACTGAGTCATAATTTCAGCACAAAAAGAACAAAAGTGAGAAAACAACTCAGAGCGATTCTTCATTAAATATAACCAAGTCACATGGGAGTAATCATCAACAAAGGTGACAAAATACTTAAATCCAGTTTTAGACACCACTGGACAAGGAAACCATACATCCAAATGGACTAACTCAAAAGGAGCATTCGCTCATTTATTAACTCTAGGACTTAATCTAATGCGATGATGTTTCACATACTCACAAGACTCACAATGTAATGACTCCGAACTATGAAACTATGGACAAAGTTTCTTCAATAAAGAGAGAGATGGATAACCCAATTGACAATGTGCATCAAAAGGGGTTATAACTCCAAAGCAAGCAATAGAATGTGGTACCTTTATGTCTAGAATGTACAGACCCCTAGATTCATGTCCTTTACCAATAGTCTTCCTCATCAAAAGATCTTAAAGTAAGCAATAAACAAGGAAAAATGAGATGCAACAATTAAATGAACGAGTGAGCTTTCTAACAGAAATTAAATTGAAGGATAAATCAGGCAAGTTTAGAACGGAAGATAAATGAATTAATGGAGTTGGGTTAGCTGTACTAGGCCCAAGAACATGAGATGTTGACCCATTAGCTAAAGTGATTGGAGAGGAAGAGGAAGAGGTATGAGGTTGGAAAGTAGATAACAAATTAATATTACCTGTCATGTGATCTGTGGCACTAGAATCAATGACCCATTTGGAAGACGAAGAAACAAGACACGTGTTTGGTTTACCTGATTTAGCAATGGTAGTAACAGAAGTAGAAGAAGAATTTAACGATTCTTGATACTATAAGAATTTAGCATATTCATCCGCAGAAACTATAATAGATTTTCCATATGCATTATTGGAAGAGGCAACATGTGTTGATTGAAATCCGTTATTCTTATTCTTCAATTTTCTACAAGCACGGTTTATATGCCCAAGCTTATGACCATAGCGACACAATCACTCTAGATTTTATACCCTTTATTTCTCCCATAACTTCAATACAAACTCAGAAGAGCAAAACAATGATGTGTATTTTCTTATGTACGACAAAACCCTAACATCTAAGCCTCACACAATACAATACTTCAATTTCCTCTAAATCATAGATGTTATAATAACAACACAACATAAACTGTAATTTCTCAATTCAGCAAAAATCAACAGAAACTCCACCGACAATTCACAATCCACAATATAACTCAAAATATTATTAAAGATCAAAACTTGGCATTTATCGACATGTAGAAATGCGGAACCTTGCTCTGATACCATGTAAAGTTTAAATACAAAGATAAAAGATCAAAGAAAATTATCATATATCTTATTGATCCATAAGGTTACATATATACAAGATTTAAGGAACCGAAAAAGGAAAGTAAATAAATATTGAGTAATATATATGACTAGTCAATGGTCAATATCTAGAGAATATATTCTATACTATTTTACATATATATTTTTACAGCCTATAACACCTGAGAAAAAAAATATATAAAGCAGTTTCATACAGATCAACTCCATATAAATAATCATCAATGATCGTAGTCCATTGCAACATTTTATGCCATGGCTCATACCTCACATAACTCCATTATAACTTCGTTCCAGCTTCTAATTGATCATTTGGTTTCTGAATATTCCCTATCAACTACCTACCTAAACTTACCACACATACCATTGGGGTTTAGGTGCCTAAATCTACAACATTCAACCAAAGTTGTGATTAGGTTTACAACTTCTTAAGGTAAGCAGCCAAGAAGCAACCAACACTCAATTAAGCCGAGTTTAAATTCTTGTTTCGATTATTACTATTACTACCCTAGTAAGTAACATGCAAATACTACCTACCTAGTAGTTGGTTTCAAGCTTGCACTTTCTTTCCAAAGCTTAAAGTTTAGTATCTGTCCATAATTAAAGATTAGCATTACATTAAGTTTTAGTAGCCTTAATTAGCTATACTTTGGTCCTTACTCTCTCCTTAGAAATACTTAAGTTAAGTTATACAAGTTTGGGGTCTCATTTAAGGGACTCGTAGGCTCAAGGTAACTTATTTAAAGAAGGCATTTGACCTTTGGAAGTTTCGCTTGCATATGCCTTTTGTTGTGGTGTTTGTACTTGTTAGGGTATGATTTGGAGTTTTGAAAAGGTAATTTAGGATTAAGGGGATGAGTGGGGTAGATTTTGTACGAGTTAAATGAAGTTTGATAAGGTTTTGAGAAGTTAGGAGAGCACATAAGCTGTGCATGAGCCCACATAACATCATAGGGGAATAGACGACTAGGCACGCAACTTATATATCTTGTCATGCTCTTCTACATGACTAAGAATACGGTTTGTGTATTGAGCCATGTACTTCCTAGGTCATAAGACACAAAGAAGCATGGGTAAGAACATGAATCCATAATCTAGTCATAAATCTTAGGGCTAGGCATAGACAGAGCAAAATTGGCTAGATATAAGGTCCCTTATATCAATCGTATAATTTTGGGTTTAAACTTTAGTGTAATAGAGAGAAACACTGAGTGGTACATGAATTCATGCATCGGCCATGTTCGTTTAGGCTTGAGATTTGTTGCGATAGGGAGAAACCCGGGTTAGTACATGATTTTGTGTACTAGTTATGTATTTCTTGAAAAAGCTTCAAAAGAAGGTCAGGGAGATACATGACTTGGTACACAAGTTTGTGTAACAATTGTGTACTTTTGGAAAACTTGAATTTTTTTTTTCTAAATTTTTGGGGATAAGAGAGAAACATAGGTAGTTACACAGATCTATGTACCACCCATGTTCTTCTGGGTTTGTAGTTTTTCATTCTTAAACTCAAGTTTTTCGACAAAAAGAGTTTTTGGTTGACTTTTAGGGGTTCAAAAGAGTTAGATGATCATGTTCAATCCTAAAGTTTGCCTATTGTACCTCCTCTAGTCTTAGAATCTTATTTGATCAAAGTTTAAAGGTTTAAAACACTTAAATGACAACAATCCCCAAATTCTTCAAAGCTTTTCAAATATTTTCAAAACTCTTATGCACGAACTCTTCATTTACTACTCTTAACATCATTAAAAACAAAATCCTACTTCAAAAGCATACTAAATCCCTAATATAAGGAGTTAGTTTCAAAGTATAACCTTACTTTAAAGTGTAGATTTTACTTGTTTAAGCTAAAATGAATATTCAAAACCCCCAAAACCACTCCAACATTAATTTCTTGCTACCCATAACATGAACCAACATGCTCAGGTAAGTTTTCATGCCTAAATAGTTATAAAACACTAAAAAACACTTTGCATTTTCTAGTCCTTACCTTATCATCAATTTGTTGTGATTGTGGAACTCCTTCCATTTCCAATACTACTTCATCTTTTTCATTTCCTCATGCATAAGACATTATATCAACTATTATTAGTGCTAAACTTTTGCTAATCCTAATTATTTAACACTAAGAGGGGTTAGGTTTTTTAAAGGTCTTACCTTGAGCTTTGGGAGGGTATTCTAAAAAGGAAAAGCAAAAAAGGAAGATAGAATATTTACATATGGGGTGTAAGGTTTGGTGTGTGTGTGTGTGTGTTGGGGGGTTTACAGCTTTGTGTTGCTTTCATCGTAATATGCCACATGACATAATTCTATACATCCATTCATTGCATGTTTAAGAGCGTTAGCTAATTTTAATTAGACTAAGGTTTTAAATTAATCTTATGGGGGTAATAATGATTTAATTGGTCTAAATAAGCATACTTATTTATTTTAACTAAACTATTAAATTTTAATTCGTGTAGGTTCCCAGCTATGGGCAAAATTGAAAATTTTGAAAACTTTAGTTGTTTAATGCTTCCTAGTTCCTATTACAAAAACCATTGTGTTAAACATTCACAGTCTAGATGTATGTTATTTCCACTAATAAAAGCCACTCCCATTTACACAATTACATTGACTAACATACCACCACTATTCATGAATGACAATGTATTATTTACAATTACTAAACAAGAAAAGACAATGAAAGGATCAAAATACCACATGACAAAGCAAAACATACTTCAAATGTAAATTCAAAATCATGTACTCTTCTTTCTATCATTGTTCCTTAATCTGCGATTACAATTTGATCTTTAGTACTTGCAACAACAAATTCACAAGAATCATGAAAGAATGATTTATTGTGATATGATTTGTAATGAGAATCGTGTTTGTTATGTTGCTTTGAGGTACAAAGGTAGAAATGGAAAGGGCGAAACAAGAGAAGGACCTATTAGATTTCCTGTCCCGGTTGACTCCAAGAAATCATAATAGGAAAGTAGAGATCTAGTTAATGAGTTAGGTAACAAACTTCTTACTTCCTTCCCCCATGCAACTCTTTATGTATTTATATGAGCTTTGCCAAGGGTCGTTCTTGTTACCTTTCTAATTTCATTCAGTTGCTACCAATTAACTGTTTTAACTTAATGATGATGAACAATATGGCTTCTTTTGTCCTCATGTATGAGACTATACAATCAATCCATGTACTCTTCAATGTATTTAGTATGCATAAGTCTTTACCCACCAATATATGCTTAAGTCAATTTTGTACATAATCCTTCAAATAAGAATGAATTCTGTTATGTGTCTTTGTCATAACATATTGTTTAGTCAATATTTAACTTTATTATTACTTATAATAATTAAATTTACAATGGTATCAATGAGTATTTCCTATTCACATAATATTGTCATAAATGTAACGATAACACCTAAAGAGTAAAAAAAGTAAATAAAAAGGTCACAACATTTGGGATAAGTTCATTTTATGTCACAACATTTTGAAAAGTTCAAAAAAGGTCATAACATTTAGTGAGTAAGTTCATTTTAAATCACAACATTTAAAGAAGTGGGTCAATTAAGTTCATATAAGTAAATTTTATATCTATATATCTTAACTCCCATTTCCCATACCTTTACCTATAGAATTTTACAATGTTACCCAAATAGTTATAAAACTCCCCAGTATAACTTCCCCATATAATATAATACTAAAGACACCAAATTGGTGCTTTGGTTTTAATTAAATAGATATATGGGATAAATTATATCAAAAGGTATCAACATTTGAGAATAAATTCATTTAACTAACAAAATTTGAAGTGATTCAAAAGAGGAATTAACGTTTGAGATAAAATCATTTAAGATACAAAGTTTCAAGTGGCTAAAAAAAGGTATCAATGTTTTGCAAAATGAGTCAAATAAGGTATTAATAATTGACCGTTAATGAAAATTTTAGAAACTTAATAGAAAACTAATCAAAACATTAGTATTTTAAATGAACTTTATAAAACATTGATACATTGTTTAATTCATTTTGCGAAATATTCATACATTTTTTTAATCACTTGACATATTAACACCTTGAACAAACTTACCCCAAACTTTGATACTTTTTGGTATAATTTACCATATATATATATATATATAATATGTATTTATTGACAAAATATATCTGGTGTTATATGAATGCACTAAGTTTATTACAACGATACTTGAAATTTTACTTTTAAGTATTATTCTTACCAATGTTAACTTTCATTGTATTTAAGCTTTATAGGTAACCTTTTTTCTTTTTAAGTGAAAATAGAGTTACAGTGCACTTTACTAAAAGATAATCTAACAATTTGGCTTCAAAATTAATATTAGCTAACCAAAAAACATGTATGGAAGAGTCGGGTCTAATAATTTGTACTTTACCTCTTAACATCCATTTTAATCTACAGAGAACAATTTAATAAAAGTCATTGACACAAGCCTAATACTCTAAATAATAGAGACTCAAATCAAGATTAATAATTTCTACCAATATAATGTAAGAGCTAAACAATAAAATATAACATAAATAAGTTAATAAACATCATACTTACCATGAGATATATATATATATATATATGTATGATAGTATGTGTGCACCTATTGTTTAACACAAAGCTATAGAGGTGAAGAAGAAGAAAGGGTTAGCCTAATAGAGATAAATCTCGGACCAACTTCCTACTTGCCATTTGCAATTAAAAATTAAAAAGCTATTAATTCTGAAGAAGAAAAGGATTTTAAGATATTAAAAAGTTTAACGTTTTCTTTTTTGCATACGTAATTTACCTTTTACTTTGTAGTTTTAATTAATTTACTCAATAATATGATTAAAACAAAACATGAACAATGTGATGGTTTTCCATAATAATCTAAAGTACAAATATTTGAATATGAAATTCAATTCTTTTTAAAAGTATCTACTCTACCAATTATACTTTGAAGTTAGATAGAGAGCTAATCAAATATACGATCAATTGAAGAGCGAACATCCATTTTTGGAACACTTGATAAAGATTGAGTATAGGAAATCACAAGCAATAAATTGTTGTTAGAGTCACTAATACCGGCATAACCCACTATTTAAAAATTACACTACCCCTCTAGATTTTAAAGTTAGCCTTGATTACAATAACACCAATACTAAAATGAAGTTGTACAGTTTACTTCTCCCTTATTTTTCACTTTTTTTTTTAATTTACTACATATCACTTCCAAAAGAAAGCTGCTAGTTTAATTCTTTAAACTACAAAGTTCTATCTATGTATCAATTTTCTAACTCTCACCATAAAGATAGCACTTTTTTATCAAATGTTGTAGTTATTCCACTTTTTTTTTTTTTATCAAGTGTTTAATGAAGGTGCCTTCAAGGATGATAACATCTTATGATGTATCTTATCTCATTATAAGTCTAATCTAATCCTTTCAAACAAAGTAACACCTATTGGCTATTAGGTTTATGTAAAAGTAGTATCAATTTAAAAGCTCATTCTTGATAAAATAAGTCCAATAAAAAAAAAAAGTGATATAAGAGACATAAATATGATGCAAGACACACTTTCTTGTCTACAACTATGCCATAAGGATAGAAATTTCTTCGCACTGTGAAATTGAATTGAGGCAAGAGTCACCTTAACAAAATCCTATATATACTTTGTTGCGTCATTGTCCCACGCACGAGTCATTTCTTTCCAAGGTCTCTCTCAGTTCTTGCGCAAATTCTCTCTCATTTTTACACCATTTTGGCTTTTAATTGTTATTTTCTTTAATAACTAATGTTTTTGATGTTTATGTGATATTGTAGGTGTTGAAAAAACTTTTTTTTGGCATTTTAGTGCAACTTCTTAGAGCATTTCTACTAACTTAAGGTTAGTAAAATAATTTACATATTGTGAAGTTTATAAAATATATGTTAGTATTGTTGCACAAGTTAGTTTATGACACATTGTTATTGTTGAGATGTTTGATACTAAGAATTGTTTTGTATATATATAAATGTGCATAAATAATTTAATACAATATTTATATTAGTATGTTTTGCTTCATGTTGTAGTTAATAATTAATAATATGTGGTTTTGTTTAAATATTTATTTTATTTATTTATGCAATCTTGTACATGTTACAATAAAAAATAGCATCATTAATATTAGTTCGTTCATAAATAAATAGGATAATTAAGATGGGTAGATTACACAAGAAGCTCTCGATGTTTAAAACTCATCACGTTGTGACATGTGTCAATATAGACATCAATTGACTTACCTTTCCAAATGTTAGGACTCTTTTGAACCACTTGAAATATTGAGATCTCAAATGAACTTATCCTCAAACGTTAGGACATTTAGTGTAATTTACCCTAACTTATATTGGTTAATATGACCTTTTTTTTAATTAATGTTGTAATTTTTTCAAAAAAGAAATAGTTGAATCTCAATTAGGTACTAAATTTTCCAAAATTAGTAAAGAATATTAGCTAATATTTATGTTCATTACCAATATTTGAGTGTACCCATGCACTCATGTATAACTACTACCACCAACTTGATCCACATTCAACTTGTCTCAACCTTAGGGCAAACCTTCAATATCATTTTATTTTCCTTAGTCCGTGTTGCACCATAGGTTTTACCACCACTTGAACCATCCTCATAGTATTAGCCACCTCTTGGCTCCTATACATTTCCCTCCGCACCACCACCATGGGGATCATCTTAGCATCATCGCTCCAGACACAACCATCTTCTCAGTAACAATAGCCTTTTTATGTTCCTTCACCACCCTTTGCTTATAGTTAGGTTACTATATATCTGCTCCATTTGCTTTAGCCATTGCGTCACAAATAGCTTCTAGTATATCATCAATTCAAGTTTAACAATATGTTATGTATGTTGAGACTATTAGGTTTGTTTTTTTAAACCAATTTTGTAGGTTTATATTTGTGAATTAAATTAATTGTTCAGTAAGGCTATCACAATTTAGAAAGTCCTAATAAAGTTATGAACTTTAATGCCTCATATAAAGTATGTAATATTATGTATAAAGACTAGATATATTATTTCTAATTTTATGATGGGCAAAATTGAAAATAATAAATATGAATTTATATATACATATGATCATGGTTCTCAAGTCATATGTTGGGCCATAAACTCTTCTAATTACCAATGGAAAGAAAGAAAAGAGAACGACAAAAAATATCTAAGGTTACATATAGACTTGGAAAGACCAACCAATCAAATCAAGGGTTTTTTATAGGTTTCTTTATAGATTTAGATACACGTCCATTAAACTTTAATTATATATGTGTGTGCTAATTTCGCTCCTGCATATATATAATATATATATATGTATACATATATTAGGAATTTATGATTTCATGCATCCCAACAAGTGATATAGAATGGTCATTGGGAGATTGGATCTATAATGTTATTTGTTATTGATTGATTTATTGTTTTTGGCTCTTGCTTAATTTTAAAAAGATTAGGGCTTTTGATATTGCGATAAAAAAAACTAATAAAAGGTTAATCCCCTAATATAGAAAATTAAGGGTTTTTTATTGCATGATTGATGTTTATTTAAGGTTCTTTTTCCCTAATTTTTAAGAGTTAGGTGTCCTATGGAATCCTATTGATAAAAATTATTGATCAAGATTCTTGAGATAATATGGATAGGTTTTATTCCTTATTCATGAACTGATTGTTATTTCTTGAGAATGATGATTTGTGAATTAAGATTTCGTCTTGTTTTAATCTCAATGTTCATTCATGAACAAAAGCCTTTTTATTTTTATTTTTTTAATTTAGATGGATGTTGTTTCATGAATAAAAGATGTCATCTTGATATTAATCTGGATGTCAATACATGAATAAAAAGGTTTAATCTTGTGAACATGAATCATGAATAAAAGTTAAATCTTTATTTGAATATGAATGAAATATATGTTTAATAATCCATTGTTGATTCAAAAAATTGTGTGTCAATAAGCATTTTTTAGCTTATTGAATCATGGTTATACCTTGATTATGATAATCCCATGAAATACATGCCTTATGATATTGTTATGATAATTTTATACAATCAAGTATTTAGCTTCGCGTACAAGTAATTGTAAATTTAATGTAATCAAGTGGTTAACTTGTCGTGCAAGTAACTGTAAATTCAGTGCAATCGAGTGGTTAGCTTGTCATGTAAGTAACTTGCCTTGCAAGTAATTTGACTTCTTTATATTATATATATATTAGATTTATTGATAAGTAAATTGAAATATGCATTGTACTAATATGATTCTCTCTTTTTTTTTTTCCCAAAATAATGAATAAGGCATGTAAAAGAAAGAAAGAAAGAAATTTAGAATTCAAATTATGATAATATTATATCTATCACACAAGACAAATGGTTGAATTATCATGTTACCAAAGTAACTCATCCGATGGAGATAATTAGTTTTAGATAGGTAGAAAAGGTTGTATGCATGCAGGTCATGTGGTTATTAACTGACCCAAAGGAAGGGTAATATTTAGTTAACTTACATATGCACCTACAGTTAGGGTTGTAAACGAGTTGAGTCGAGTCGATACAGTACCAAGCTTGAACTCGACTCAAATAAAAAACTTGAAGCTCGAACTCGAACTCGATCAAGCTTTGATTTTTAAACTTGAATTCAACTTGATTTAATACTTGGTAAGCTCGAACTCGACTCGATTAAGCTCGATTATTCATTTAAATATTAATCAAATTATAAAGAGTATTTAATACTCGATAAACTTGAACTCGACTCGTCTCAATTTAATACTCGTTTACGCTCGATTAAGCTCGCGAGCTTACCGAATCGAATATTTTAAAACTCAAACTTGATCTTGGTAACTACTTCAATAGCTTGAACTCAAGCTCGACTTGATTGGAAGCCAGTTAAATTCAAGCTTTCACCGAGTCGAACTTGAGTAGCTTGCAAGCTATCTTGACTCACTTACAGCCCTACCTATGGTGATAAATATGTGATGGTTATTCCATTTTTTTTCATGTGAATGATTAGTTGATCCAAAGAAAGGCTTAATCGTTTAAATAAAATTCACTATCAATGTTTTATCACTTCTCCAATAGTACCATTTACAAGTTTTCATCTTTGTCCAAGGACTGGATGTAAATGTTGTGCTAAGTACCTTGCGATGAGTTGCATCATGGTTTGAATTATAAATTATAGTTTTCAATATGACTGTGAGCATAATTTTATTTCTACTTGTTTTGTTTTCTATTAAGTTACTAACACTATAAATATCTCTATCAACAATACTATAGTTAATAAAATTAGAACAGATAAGGAATACCTTTAGGATCATGAGAAAAGGTTTGCCAACAAGGAAAAGACTAAAGCCAATGCGTTCTTAGCAAAGCATGTCTCAATAAGTTATAAAGATAAGGATGTTACAATAAAGACATCGCAAAAGCAATAACATGAAAAATCGAATAATGATGATTGTTTCTTTTATGGTACTAAAGGTTTTAAGGAGAAGCGAGGTACTAACTATCAAACTTAGGGTATAAGTAAGGGGTACAACTCTCGATTTTGTTTGTTTAGAGATTAATTTGACTTTGGTACCTAGACACACATAGTGAATAGGTTCAAATGCGTCACATCAATGTGTCCATGCAAGGTTACTTGAGTTGGAAAAAGCCTACTAGCAGTGAAAGATACATCTACGTTGGCTATAAAAAATTTGTTGAGGTTGAGGCTATAGGACATTTTATATCATTATTGAGAACTGGTTGTCATCTGGATGTGAAAGAGACTTTTGTTGTACCATATTTTAGACGAAATTTGATTTTTATTAGTGCATTGGACAAATTTGGTTATACTTGTTCATTTAACAATAGCTAGTTTAGTCTCTTTTAAGATTCAAAACTAGTTAAGATTGGTTATCTATCCTGTATTGATAATCTATATATGCTAGATACTATTGCCTCATATAATGAATACTTACATACTGATATAGAAGGCATAAAATAAAAATTAACCAACGATAATTCAGGTTCATTGCGGCACAAGACATTAGATCACATCTCCAAAAGGAAAATGGAAAGACTTGTGTCCAATGGTGTTCTTGATTCCCTTGATTTTACAAATTTGATATTTACATGATTGCATAAAGGGGAAACAACAAACGTTAAGAGATTGGGTGCCAATAGGGCCATTGAAGTCTTGGAACCATTCGTACGGATGTTTATGAACCATTCCTGACAACTTCTTGAAATAGTTAATGATATTTTATAACCTTCATAAGTGACTTGTCTTGATATGACTACCTATATCTCGTTCATGAAAAGCCTTAAACATTAGACGTACTCAGGAGTTATAAGGCCAAAGTTGAAAATCAACTTAGCAAAAGAATTAAGATTATCAGGTTTTAATACTATGGGATATGATAGATCAAGTGAACTGTGTCTAAGGTCTTTTGCTAAATTCCTAGAGGAATGTAATATTGTCCCATAGTATACCTTGTCAGGTACACCTGCAATGAATGGTATTATTGAGTGATGAAATAAAACCCTTGAAGACATGGCAAGGAGCATGATTAGTCATTTTACCTTACCAGCATCACAATGGGGAGAAGAATTGAAAATTACAACATACCTACTTAATAAAGTATAGACTACGACAACTAACAATACCTTATATAAACTTTGGATAAACAAGAAGCCTAATTTAAAACAATTGTACTTTTGAGGATGTCTAACTGAGGCTAGGCCTTATAGGCTATATAAAAGGAAAATATACTCAATAACTATTAATTGTTACTTTGTAGGGTACTTTAAAAGATTCAGGGATTATAAGTTTTACGATTTTACCACTAAGGTATTATTTGAGAAATTAATGCTAGGTTCTTTGAAGATGTTGGGTTTTGTGTGTGTGTGTGTGTGTTGTGGGGGGGGGGGGGGGGGGTGTGTATTGGGTTTGTCTTTGAGGAGGAACATGTAGATGTCCCTTTAGTTGCTATTAAAAGTGTTCAAGATCATATTATATCATGTGACATTGCTTAAGAGGCATATCTAGAAAAAGGGAAGATAAATGACTCCCTATTTAAATTCAACAAACTCTACAATAACAAATTTCACATCCTTAAGTACCAATACTATTGAGAAGATCCACTAGAGAAAGGCAAAGTGAAAATCTAGATGATTATGTTGTATTTCTCCAAAAACATAAGGATGACATTGGAATAATGGAAGATCCAATCAACTTCCATCAAGCCATGGAAATTTCTAATATTAAAAGTGGATAGATGCCATGAATGAAGAGTCCATGAAGGATAAGGACATTTGAGACCTTGTACCATTGCCTAAGGGTGTGAACCCATTGGTTGCTAAAAGGACATTTAAAACTAAAAAACATTCAAAAGGCAATATAGAGAGGTATAAGACATGTCTTATAGCTAAAGGCTATAATCAGAAGGAAGGCATTGATTATAAAAAGACTTTCTCTTCAATTTTTTTGAAAAACTCTTTAAGGTTTATGATGGCACTTGTCGTGCATTTTGATCTTGATTGCATCAAATGGACTTAAAGATGACATTTCTCACATTTTTAAATGGTGATATTGATGAAATGATTTATATGGTGCAATCAGAAAAACTTTGAATCAAGACATTCAAAGAAAATGGTGTGTAGACTAAAGAAATCCATCTATGGACTCAAGCAAGTGTCTCAACAATTGTATCATAAATTTCATCAAATCATTGTCTCATACGGTTTGAGATTAATGATGTTGATGATTGTGTATACCATAAGTTCAATGGAAGCAAGATTATTTTCTTGATATTATATATAGATGACATATTGCTTGGCACAAATTATATGTGCCTATTTTGTGAAACTTAGAGATTTCTGTCACATAATTTTGAAATGAAGGATCTTGGTGAAGCTTCTTTTGTATTAGGAATCCATATACATCACGGTCGTTTACAAGATATTATTAGATTATCTTAAAAGAGCTATATTGAGAAAGTTCTTAAAAGGTTTGGTATGCAGGATTGTGAACTGAAAGATGCCACTATTTCTAAAGGTGACAAATTCAATTTAACATCCCAAGAATGACCTTAAAAAATAAAGAGATAGGAAAGGTCCCTATGCTTAAGTTTTATGGAGCCTTAATGTCTGCTTAGGTATGTAAGCATCCAAATATTGCTTTCATTGTTGAGATGTTGGGCTTATATTTGAGTAATCTTAGGGTGGATCATTGGAAAGCAACCAATAGAGTCATGTGGTATTTACAGGGATCAATGGACTATATGCTCACATATAAGAAGTCAAATTAGTTGAAGATCATTGGATATTCCAATTTTGATTTCCCTAAATGCCAAGACAATAGAAAATCCACATTAGTATATATTTATTTGCTTGCTGGGGAGCCATTTCTTGAAAAAGTGCTAAGCAGGTACTCATAGCTTCTTTACTGTGGTGGCAAATTTGTATCATGTTATCAAACATCCAATCATGGAATATGACTGTGAAATTTTGTCACCAGGTTGTGCATTGTAAGTAATATTGAAATACCACTAAAGATATTTTGTAACAACAAATCAATAATAATATATTCTAACAACAATAGGAGTTCGAATAAGTTAAAACATATTGACATGAAGTTTCTAGTTGTGATGAAAAGAGTTTACAATGAACATGTATCTATAAAGCACATAGAAACAAACTTCATGGCTGTAGATCCGCTTACTAAAGTTTTACCACCCAAGGTCTTTAATAAGCATGTTGCTCATATGGATATTATGTATTTTCATAATTTATAGTTTAAATGGGAGTTTGTATTCTGAATAGTGCTCATTGTTATAGACTTATTATATAATTTGTATACTATGGTACAATAAGGTTAAATTTAAGTTGAAAGGTTATTTTAGTTGTAAGGTTTTTTCATATTTATTTTTATACTCTTATAAGGTTGATCCTATTAAAGTATGGATGTGCAACATAGAAATTACATGTAATGTGATCTAACATGCATATTTCAAATTAGTCCGACTTTATACTTTAGTAACTAACTCAACTGACCGGATGTGGTTTAACTTGACGTAACTAACTTATAGGATCCGTTACGTTGTGACATATGTCAACGAAAACCTCTTTTTAATCACTCGTAACATTGTGACCTCAAACAAACTTATCTTTAAACGTTGTGACCTTTCGGTATAATTTACCCATCTAAGATGTGGTTCTCATTTTCGTATTGACTTGCAGGGTCTAAATGAAAGCAAGAAGTTATCCAAAGGAGAAATGGACCTATAGGTATTTAATGGAGCAAGAATTGTTACTTTAACTGTAGGAACTTACGCTATTTCCTTACCTAGTGGGCTTGTATTAATATTAGAAAACAGTTACTATGTTCTAAGTTTTACCAAGAACATAATTTCGGTGTCATGTTTAGACACTAAGGGATTTGTTTTTGAGTTTAAGAACAAATATTATTCATTTTATTTGAATGATGTATTTTATGGTAAAGGAACATTGGTTAATGGTCTTTTGTTTTAAATACCAGTACACCTATTAATTGCATTAAGGTTAAGAAATAGAATATGTGTGATTCAAATTTGATATGCTTTTAGAATTGTAGACTTGGCCATGTAAATGAGAAAAGCTTAACTAGACTTCATTTTAAAGGGTATTGGATTCACATGATTTTGAATCGATAAATACTTGCGAAGCATATTTACAAGGTAAAATGGTTAAGAGACCATTTTTTAAGAAAGGTGAAAGGGAAAAAGAGTTTTTAGAACTCATACAAAGTGATGTGTGTGAGCCATTATCAACTCAACCTAGAGATGGATTTTCTTACTTTGTGACTTTTTTTGATGAATTGTTTAGATATGGATATATCTACTTGATGAGGCATAAGTGAGAAACTTTTGAGTAATTCAAAGAATTTAAAAGTGAAGTAGAAAATCATCTTGGCAAGAAGATATAGACACTATGAAGTGATAGACATAGAGAATATCTTAGCCAAGAATTCAGTAACTACTTAAAGGAGTGTGGAGTAATCTTACAATCAACATCTCATGGAACACTATAATGGAATGGTGTTTGAGAAAGGAGGAACCATCCTTTAATGGACATAGTTAAGTCAATGACGAAATGTGAGTCTTCCTTTAATCTTTTAGGGTCATGCTTTGGAAACAATAACATATACACTTAATATAGTAGCATATAAGACATCATATGAACTGTGGTTTAGAAAGAAACCTAATTTATCTTATCTTAAGGTTTGGGGTTATGATGCTTATATGAAGAGTGGATTCTCTAATAAGCTTGCAACAAGCTCCATCAAATGCACATTTGCTGGATATTCCAAAGAAACCAAGGGAAACTACTTTTATCTTCCAAGCAAGCATAAAATTATTGCTCGATGTGCTAAATTCTCAGTGCAAGAGTTCATCTCCAAAGAAAGTAGTGGGAGTAAAGTAGATCCTAAAGAGATTCAAGATTCCACAAGTGAGTTAGAACATGAGCAATTGAATGTAGAACATATTACACAATTGTCTGTGATGCTATAACCAGAAATTGCTCATGAAATGGATGAAACACAAAAGTTAACACAAGTACATCGAGAACCTGAAAGATTAAATCTTTTTATGACACATCAGGATGGTGTACTACTTGTTGAGATTAACAAGTTGTTGACCTACGATGAACCAATTGCTTCACTAGATTTTGAGAATTAGCTGGAAGCAATAGAATCCGAGATGGACTCCATGTAAACCAACCAAGTATGGGATTTAGTAGATGCACCAATTGGGGTAAAACCTATAGGGTGCAAGTGGATCTTTAAAAGGAAGACCGACATGAATGGAAATGTAAGTGCCTATAAAGCAAGACTAATGGTAAAGGGTTTCACCTAGCATCATGGAATTGACTTTAATGAAACCTTCTCGCTAATAGCAATGCTTAAGTTTGTTTAGATTTTGCTTGTAATAGTAGCTTACATGGATTACAAGATTTGACAAATGGATGTCAAGACAACTTTCTTAATGGAAAGTTAAGGGAGGAGGTGTAGATGGTACAACCTCCTGGTTTTGTAACTCCAAAGAATGCCAATAAAATCTGTAAATTGAAGATTAGAGCAAGTTTCTCAAAGTTGGAATATGAGATCTGATGAAGTAGTCAAGGAATTTGGCCATCTCAAAAATCTTGAAGAACCTTACATTTACAAGAAGGTGAGTGGGAATGCAATTGTGTTCCTAGTTTTATATGTTGATGATATTCTTTTGACTTGAAATACATACCTACCCTAAAGTCTACTAAAGCTTGGTTAAGCAAGTGCTTCTCCAAGAAAGACTTAGGAGAAGTGGTCTATATCTTAAGAATTAAGATATACCGAGTAAATGTAGAAAGCTACTTGGACTGAGTCAAGGCACATACATTGACAAGATATTGAACAGATTTAATATGTAAAATTTTAAGAGGGGTTTTTTAGCTATGTCACATAGTGTACACCTCTCTAAGGCAATGTGTCATAAAACACAAGAGGAGAAGGATAAGGTAGACAAAGTACCATATGCTTCAGCAATTGAGTCCATCATGTATGTCATGATATGTATGTAGCTAGATATATCTTATGCTATAAGCATGACTAGTAGATATCAGGTTGACCCAGTAAGGGTCACTTTACTATAGTTACTTAAGAAGAATAAAGAATTTGTTCTTGGTCTGTGGAGGAGATGAGGAACTATTTGTCAATAGATACACTGATTTTAGATTCCAGATTGATCAAGATGATATGAAATCATAACAAGGTTATGTGTTTTGCCTAAACAGTAGTGCTATTTGTTGGAGGAGCTCTAAAACAAGAGATAGTTGCAAATTCTACAATAGAGTTCAAGTACATTGTAGATTCTAAAGCAGCTAAAGAAGCAGTTTGGATAAAATATTTCATATTTGAGTTAGGAGTAGTTCCTAACATTATTGATCTTGTTATATTGTGTTATGATATAATGTCACTATAATTTAGGCTAAGGAACCTAAGTCTCACCGGAGGTCTAAACATGTGCTTTGGAAGTATCATATCCTTAGAAAGATTGTCCAGAGGGTTGATATGTTGGTTTACAAAATGGTAATAGATGAAAATGTCGCAAATCCACTCACAAAGGCTTTACCTTAGTAGAAACCTAAGACCCATGTAAGGAGTTTAAGACTTAGAGTCTAGAGTGCTAAGCAATAGTGCAAGTGAGAGTATTGTAATTTGTGCACAATATGCCAAGCTTTATGAATATTTTTAATAAAAGACAAGTATTTATTATATTTGTATACTTTTATACTTGTATATATTTTAGAATAAAGTCCCATAGATAATTACAAAACGTCTAAAATAGTAATGAGGTATATTATTAGTGGAAATTCCAAGACATAGTATTTTCTAAACTCTATCTTTGGTCGGATAAATATCTAGAGGGGACATAGATATTTAGATCGAAATATTGTATGACTAAGGCCATTCTCATTAAACCAAGAGAAAGATATCCAAGTTATACAACTAGGTGTCTAGAGGGTAAATGGGTATAATGGACACAGCCTGCTGATAGAGGATACCACATGCGTAATATTTTTTCGTCCCTCCTCTATATGAATGAGCATAAATAATCCCTGGATAGGAGAGAAGGAAATATAGAGGAAAGGGATGAGAAGAATGAGATTCATTGGGAACCTGCTAGAGATGATGATTGTGAAGAAGATGATGAAAACTGTGAGCAGGCTCAGGTGATCAAAAGATTGATATCAATACCCAAGGAGGCGAAAGAAGAAAATGAGCAATTACAGTTTCAGGATTCACTACCTGAGGATAATATTACACGTCTGTGCATATCTAAAGAAACTCATAGCTTTCTGTCAAGAGGCCACAACAAGATGAGATGGTTGATAGAGTAGATCCAGTTGGCAATGAGGTGGAGTTACAAGGATTAAATGCTCATACGTGCCTACATGAGAGTTTGTTGATTGTGATTTTAAGATACTTAGAGGATTATTAATCTAGAGGAGATTTGCAAATGATCTGAGGAGCTCGAGAATGGATACACTTCAAAATTTTGCTTTAGTTGATACATTTTACTTCACACTTCTTAACATTCTTGGTTGTAGGTTCACATTTGATCCTAGAGGACATTATCACAATTTAAGGCAAATCTTCAATGTTGCTAATATATTTCATTCCATGCAGATGAGGTACCCACAAATCCAAAAGAGAACTCAGGGTCGAGTTCTTTGCAAGAGGGGGAGAATAATGCAGGAGGCCATAGAGATAGATGCAAGCCGGCAGTAAGCCGCCGGCCTATATGGCTGGCTTACTATTACGAATTTGTTATTTTGTTTTCTATTTTCTAAACACCATATATTGTATTTTAAGATAGTCAATATTGCATTTATCACTTAGGATTTTATATTTATTATTTTCTTTTTTAGCATATATTGTATTTTAGGATAGTCAATATTGCATATATCACTTAGGATTTTATATTTATTATTTTCCTTTTTAGGTTTCCTTTGTAATGCTATAAATAGCTTTGTTTTTAAGGACATTATTATATATTGAAATAACAATCTTTGAGAGAGTTTTCTCTGTTAATTGCTTATTTGTAATTGAGTTACTGTGAATTCAATCGGTGTATTGATCATATTTATCTTTACGCTTCCCTCATTGTGTCGTAAGCGAATGCATATCTCTACATCACGTTGTTGCAATTAGAATCTACTCATAACTCAACTCACAAACTCAATGGTTACTAAATCATATTCAAGAAACTATGAGAGTAGACCATTACTCAATATTACCACATTTAAAACCATGAGAAAGAAATCAAATAAGAATAATTGTAATTCTTCTCAAGTATACAAGATCACCCCTGTATATATTATGATTTACCATATGTGATATGATGTACAAACTTTGTTAGGGACAAAGAAACACTCGTTTGAGGTGCGTTCAAGTTGAGTTTCACATGAAAAAAAAAGTGGCAAATAGTGCTCTATGTAATGGGGAAGTGCTATTGTTTTCACACATATAATATAAGGAATTTATGAATAGCTCTTATATCTAGCAAACAATGCAACAACAAGAAAGCAATGATCTGTTTCGCATGCACATGTGGTCAACAACAATGGTTGTCAAAATGACGAATTTACTATCCACCAAAATGTATAAAATCGACGAAATCGTACAAAATCGGTAAAATCTTAAACGTGTAAATCATACACCTAAATTGATAAGTTTACCTAAAGTCTGCACCCAAACAATTTTATATCCACTAATAACATATAAAATCATAAACCCATATAATCATATATTTGACTCGGATTTTGACCACTATGATAGTAATATTTTAGTTTCTCTAAGTCAAAACTTATGGTTATATCTAATATGGAATAAAGGAATAATTGTTAGATATCAATTGAAATCCCTAAATAATTAGCTTTTCATCTTCTCAATATGCAGTACATAAACAAAAGTGTTCCCCAAAAACTTTTACTAGTGTTTCATAAAAGAAAAAGGAGGTAAAATCACATTCATGCACTAAGATGCCAACAAAGGTGAGAGGCTACACATTCATGAAGAACTTATGTCACATTTGGTACACAGAATTTGTCTGAAATGGAATGGAATTGAATTAGAAACGGAATGATCATTCAATTCCCGTGTTTGGAAACACCATAGAATCATTGATTTCATTCCATTATTATGTTTGGTTATTTTATATCAGGAATGGAATGGAACTACCATGTATTGAAGTATGACATAAATACCCTCAATTAGTTGATTAGCATATGTCTATGTGCATATTTTGTTAGATACGTGTACATTTTGTTATATATGTATATCATATATATAATATATATCTTATAAAACATATATATTTTCTATTCTAAATATATCTTTATCAAGCATATAAAATAATTGTTTAATCAACATGTTTTTCCCTTAAATATTATATATATATGGCAAACATATTATCTGTATACAGGTGATATATATACGTATACGACATGTATATATTATGTATTAATTTATATATATGTGTGCATGTATGACATTGATCAAGAAACAATGTTACACATATAACAAATATATATTTAATATTTTTTCATAATATGTATAAATTATATATATAACATGGACTGCAAATTGTGGTAAAGTGTGTGTTGCGCTATAAATTTTTTTTTAGTGGCTAAACATCTTAAGATAAATAACAATGGATACATTTATAGATATATTATTGAAGTTGTCTTATTTATTGATTATTTAACGAAATGGATACGGATTATTTATTGCTAGGGTTATCTATATTTATACAAAAATACAAGCAAATTTTATCCATCTTTACATTTTTCCCCTTCTTTCCACATCATATATTTTTCCTAATCATTTTTTTCTTTTTTATGTTATTCGACGACTTTAAAAAAATATTGATATGTTGACTTCAATGACACCTATGGTCATCAAGTATTTTTTATTTCATTTCTTTTTTACTTTTAACAAATATAAAACATTTTTTTTTATTTAAGTTTCTTAAGCTTAGTAGTCCAACAACATTCAAAAGAAGTGACAAAAAGCATTGAAGACTTGTTTAATAAAAGTGGGCAATATGGCTAAACATCTCTTGATTTTTTACTGATTATTGACGAGTTATTTTGATAAAAGTGGATACGAAAATGTACAATGGGAGTTTACCTTATTGATAGAAATATTTTATTAGGATAAACAAGTAATTATACATTTAAAGAGCTAAAAAGGAATCGCGATTATGCCCTTTTAAAGGCGGAACACAATTCCGATTTAAAGACAAAATTAATGATTCTAGGTAAATGTGATTCCAGCTTCTTAATGATGCTTCCAAACATAAGAAAGAAAATGAAAGTCGGAATCACGATTTCATTCCGGTCTATTTCTGTATACCAAACATGCCATTAGAGACTTACTTTGGGTAATGGAAAGGCAATGCATATATCAATGATGAAATATTATCAAATATATATCAAGACCCTAATAGGGGCCTAGTAGAATCATTCTAAAATTATCATATTACTGTGCACCGACAATAAAAGTCATGTATTGCAAGTTAAAGATTACAAGACTTTATCTACTTATTAACTTCATATGATTTTAATCATACATATCCATGTAATATTTTTATTCAAACACAACTAAGGAGTATGATTTCCTACAGTTCACTAGGATCACAAAGAATCACTATTCCTTACCAAATAGTAAAAATTGGATTTGAACTTACAGAAGACATAGCCTCAAGTGATTATATGATTTGTCTATTACATAATCAAAGTTTATCATTCATGTAACCTATCTTCTTATAACACCCTAAAATTTTATTTAAGCCAGTTACTGCCATGTATAATACTTCATGTATAACAAGCTCAGAATTTCTTAAAAGGATTTGTTTATCGTGAACATTGCTAATCAATTTAAATTCATAAATCATTGAATTAGATTCTGGAGATAACTAGATTTATAATAAAAAAGTAAACTAAATAAAATATTTCGTAGTTCTATCCACACGAGTAGATCAACTTCCTCAAAAACAAAGCTTTATAAAAACTTATTACAAACATGTGGGCTCCACAAGGACCTTTCAAAGAAAATACAAAGTAAAATTCTTGGTCTTATTTGACTTACTTCTTCTTTTAAACCTATAGGATTGTCCATAACTTGAATCATACATCATCATCATCAACATCAACAATACATGAAAAGAAAACAACAACAACAAGAATGAGCCAAATCCCAGTACACGGTAACATAGTCACACATGAAGTGCCACCAAGGTTAATTAAATGCAATGCAATAACAAAACTTATTATCTTTTATTAAAATAAACAAATCAACACTGGAGCACTCACACTCTGAAACAATCCAGGAAACTGAGGTCCTGAGTAACAACAAACGCTCATGGGGTTGATATAGACAGCCTAAATATCTATCTCTTACATAAGGTTACAAAAAGCATCATTTAGGATTCGTAACCGTTACACAATTCTACTCATCCCAGTCCATAACATCATCTAGTTTAGTCGTCTCCATAAGACATGAATCATATCATATTACTTCTCTCTAAACCTAAGTAATGTTGCTCCGATACCATTTGCCCCATTGGCTACCCACCCTACTTATGAATGTCATTGCATCACAACGGAGGTGGCTTAAGTGCCTAAACTACCATGTCCCTTCGGGACAAGATTGCCACTCCCCAGATCGAATTCAGCGGCACAAGCACAAACAACACTCCATTAAAAGGCCATCTTTTAGTTTTAGTCCATTTTAAAATGTCTATCCTAACAATCATCACATAAGTTACTGCGTACCTTTCATATTTGAATTCCATACAAGGACATAGGAAATTTCGGAAGCCATTTCAAATAATAGCTCAGGTATCTATATCTATAGATTCAAGAATCAAACTCATATAAGAATTTAAATTAATTATCCATTACATCAAACTTTTTTTTAAATCCTATTTGAATAGACACTAATTAGGAACCCTACTATGGCTGCAAAGATCGTCCCATCAAACAGTTCTCCATCATCTATCAAAATATTTCTTTATGCTTTGTTTATAATCTCATTACAAAAGCATCAACAAAGCATTCATATACAAAACACATTCATTTCCTAAGCAATTACATATTTGAAACAACTTATTCCCCATATTAAACTAAGATTTATCCTAACCCATTAACCAATACCAATTATTAGTTATTAAGCCTATTTTAACTTAACTTAGCCAAATTGATTAAAATTAATTATTCAATTCAATTCCATTACTAAGTCAAGGTGATTAAACTTAATCAATCTAATTCATTTTAACTTACTCAAGTCCATTTAGGCTAAGTTGAACTTAAGTTAATCAACTAAGTTCATTTTATAATTAAGAACTATGTGAACTCTAATTAATTATTAATCTACAAATTATCCTAACTCATTTTTAATTATATCATTTAACTGACACAATATATTAGCTATTATTTATCTATTTCATTTTTTTCTTTCTTTCTTTTTCTTTTCTTTCTTCTTTATGAACAGTACCAGGGGACAGATCACCCTGTGATGGAGTCTGTGATCTCCATCACTCACCTCATTATGGCTGTGATGATTGATACGGGCCTCATCATGCCCATAATCAAGGCGAAAAACGTGATCAGAAGAGATCAAGCCCTTCATTACGGCCGTGATCAGACCGTTATCTTCGAAATTAATTTGCTCCGAGGAGATCACTGACTATGTAATAGCCATGATGAATAGGGGAATCCCTATTATGAATTCCTTTGTTTGTTCTTAAAATTTTATTGACTTGTTTTCCACACACATCAACAAAAACATCATATTATTAAAGTATACATCTATAAACATAACTTATAACACTCCTATATATATTTCTACAACATATTCCTTCAAATTATTTTATCAAACACCTAATCTACTCAAATATACCTATATCTAGATTTTAGGAAATATGATCATATATCTTTAGTTTATCAAAATCATTACAAGTTCTACATATATCTAGTCCTATTTCAACATTTCTATACATAACCAACAATCAAAACAAGAAAAAAACAAACTTACATGTTTAACCAACTAAATCTTTATCTACTAACCACTTGATCTTTTTTCTTGTTATTGAAGTTACTTCTAACATGATTTCTACTCCCTATCGTTATTTCTAACTTTGATTTTTCTTTTGATCTTCTTGTAATTGAGATTTAAGGTGTGTTGATTAGAAGAAAGAGGAGGGAAAAAGAAAGAAGAAGAGGGAAGAGAAGAAAAGAAAAATGTAATAGACAAAGAAAAGGAAAAGAAGGGCAGGAGAAAGAAAAGGAAAAAGGATAAGGATAAGGCTTTTAGGATATTTTAGAATGAAGGTATTAAGTTTAAAATTTTCAGATCAATATCTTTAACTATAAAGGTATTTAGAAGATAATTTCAGAATTTATGAGTTAGAAATAAATAACTTAAGATAAGAATTTATTTTAGGAGTTTGGTTTATATTAAATTGATGTTGTACTTGAGTTTAGGCTCAAGATATGATATTTTTAGATAAGCAAATGATCTCAAAATTGGTAGGGTTTTAGGATATGGAATGTTAAGCCAAAGTTTAGAGATTTAAGAATCCACTAAACATTTTGACATGTTTGGGGTTTAAGAATTTCAAATCTCAATTTCAACTTAATTCTATTAACTAAATTATTTTCATTCATTTATCTAATCATAATTCATTATCTATTTCACTTGCATCATTTAATCTATCTAAATCCAATTTCTAACTTAGGTGTAAGTTTAGGGTATTTCATTTCTATTTTCATGATGTCCAATGCAGCTGTACTCTCTACACATTTCTACCTCAATCCCAGCATGTGTTAATCCTGCACAAAAGTTGTAGGAGTGTAAGTAAAACCAAAACTTAGTGAGATAACTAGACCAGGCCACACATTAAGCAATAACAAGCAAGTATGATTAGCAAGCATATACAATGCAATAATCAACCATGTGTACAAGTACATGGTTAGATGACTCAAATCCAAACATAATAGAAATTTATACTCTCTCATCAAGGTTAAAGGAACCAAGAACAATGACCCATCGTACCTAAGAGAGACTAAGAACCAAGGAAAGAAAAACACCATTCACCTTCACACATCACTTCGTTTTTAAACATCTCAATTTACCCTTGGAACTTAGAAACTCCACTAAGTATTAGCCAATTTCATGTCGATACTACAAGTGACATTACTTTGGGTGACTGCTTAGTTCCCATGAAACTAAACAAAATATAATGTTTCATAGAATTAGGAACTTTTCATGAAGAAAAACCAACTGTTTACCAAAGAACAAAATGCTAATATGTAGCGGAGCTGTCACACCTTTATGCAAAAAAGGCAAATTGTGCAATGCATGATTAGTTCAATATATAGTCAAATAGTATCGATTCACGTTCTTAAGTGATCATACAATTCACAGAAAAATTTCAACATGTTTCATGTATTAATTATCATACAAAGTAATTGTCACTTTCAGTATTGTGTTTTGGCAACCAACCATATACTAAGCAATCACATGATATAACCGACCCTATATGCACAACAGTTCTAATATATTATTACGTATGCAAATTTACTAAAAGCATAAATAATGTGATAAGATTAAAGTTACTCACCTGTCCATCCATATTTGATCATTATAATAGTTTAGTGAAAATTCTAAGAACTTATCTATTTCTCCTATGAAATGAGATAACAAATACTTTTTACTATACTCAAATCTGCTTAATAAATCCTATTATACCTTTGTGTCCTAAACTCAAGTTTTAATATTCTTAAAACCATTTTCTCATCTCTAATTCAAGTTTATAATATAGATAGTTGTTTTAAAGCTTATAAGGCCTATGTTTCTTAGATTAAACTATGAAGTTTGTATAACCTAGTTTTCTTAAGAAAAATACCTTAAATGATTTCAAATATCGATTTTAATCATGTAATCTTAAGTTAAGCCTATTGTGCTCATTTTAATTAGGATTTTTGCATATGAATAAGCATTGAAAAGCTTATTGAACATACTTTTTAAATTGTTAAGATAAATTACTCAAATTGCATATTTTTCCTTATGATTCTTTAAGGATTCGAAAGGTATCTTAATGACGCTTGTCGTTATAGTTTTGTGTTTTTATTTGTCATTTCAAGTTTATTTCTTTGTCTTATGTGTATTTCAACAAGTTTTAATGATCATACTCGATTTTTGTTCATTATTTCTTATATGGCTAAAACATACATTAAGATTTATTTTCATTGTGCTTATCTTTATTTCAATCTAAGTGTGTATCTTTAATTAACTAGACCATATTAACTAAGATTTCTACAATTACATCAACCAATGCTTGGCGACTTTAGTCTCTTAATTATTTAAGCGATTTTTATAAACTACAAGATTTTAGGGATAAGAGATTGGTCATGGGTGTGATGCAGGCTGTGAAGGACCAAGGTAGGTGATCATGGGCAGGATCACGACCATGAGATGGTTATGGCTATAGTGCAACCGTGAAGTGGGAATCATGGTGTATGTTACAATCGTGATAAATTTTGAATCCATACTGCAAAAAGATTGTAACCTCTACCATGATCGGGATTGTTTATGGAAGGGTCATCATGGCGTATATCACGGCCTTGCTATGCATATAACATTAGCTTAGAGGAGACCACAATCAATATTACGACCATGATAAAGCTTTTGGGGATAAGAGGTAGGTCACATGTGTGATGTAGGTTGTGAAGGAACAGGATGGGTGATCACAGGTAGGATCATGACCGTGAGATGGTAAATTTTATATCACGGCTTTGAAGTGGTAATCATGGTGTATGTTATAGCCTTGATAAATTTTGAATCCACACTCTAAAAGAATCACGGCTTCTATCATGGCCAGAATTATCTATGGAAGGGTCATCATGGTGTATATCACAACCTTCCTATGCATATAACATTAGCTCAAAGGAGATCACAGTCAATGTTATGGCTGTGATAGAGGTTGATTTTCTCTTCTGAGAAGATCACAATCTCAACCATTGCCATGATAAATACGGTCATTTTCTTGTTGAATTATTAATATAACTTCATGAATCATATTATATTATGATATTATTTAAGATAATCTATGTTTCTTCAATATGGCATACATGATTATCGTTATATGGCATGCATGATTTTCTTTATATTTTCTTGCTAGCTTTTCATGAAATTCCTTTGTAAACATATTATATACTTAGAATAAAATAAGAACTACCTTGTTTTTTGAAGAATTGAGATTTTTTTTTTCTATGTATAAATGATAGCTATAACCTTTAATGCCTAGATCAAAAGATTGACTAAAGTTTTCCTTGAAATCTATACTATAACATAATCCTGTTATGGAGTAGAATAGAAATTTACCTTGATTATGTTGAGTTTGAAGTTGGTATTTCCCCCTATAAAGATAATATGAATTTGATTCTAACTTGAAACTATAATGAATTATCTTAATCCTTACCTTATGAAGCCTTTGATGTAGAAATTCTCCTAATGATCAATTCTCGATGCATGTGGACATAAGTGTTGATGTTAATACTAAATGTTGAAATTGAATGGGGGTTTCACGCTTTAGGGCTACGTGATACTTAATTTAAAATTGTAATGGAATGTTGTGATGTTGATAGTTGTCTTGTTTGAGGGAGAGGAAGCTCATGGCAATAAAGAGGAAGAAATAGGAGGTCTTGTTTGTCTTTCATGCATGAATGATATTAAATGTAAAGATTTTGTGATGATAGGTGGAAGATTATGGAAATTGGTTGATGTTGATGTGTGTTTGGGTATAGGGAATGAAACTCATAGCAATGAGGATTTTCTAGGGTTTCGAATTGTTTTGTTGTGCATAAAAGGTATTAATGTATAGATATTGGTAAGATCTTGTAAAGATTGTTGATGATGATGTATGCTTATTAGATGCATGGAAGACACTCAATTATTTTAGGGTTTCTTATGGACAATGACACTTCAATTTGTCTTATACTCATTTCTTGACTTATTTAGGAAGAATTATTGTGATTGGATGAAGTTAAGATATTCTTTTGTGCATGAAGAGAGACTCATGGTTTCTAGAGGAAAGAAGAAAGAATTGTGGTCCCAAGCTAGTGTGAGCACACTTACACGTCTAATGATGGCTAGAGTAAGCTTACATTACGCTAACACAAGTAATCGTGAAGATTCTTTCATGATTAAGGAGATAAAAGGATGCGATGTCTTCTCCATACTTCTATCCATGCATTTCACGGTTGGAGAAGAGAGAAAGATCAAGTTTGTTTTACATCAAATCACCTATTAATGCTTATTAGAGGGATGTCGCTTTATGTATCTACAGAAAGAATGAAGATAAGATTTTGAAAGTGACATTTCCACTCCTTAAGAAGGCAAGTGGCACCTCCCTCCCTTACATGAATAGCTTGAATGGTTCTTGAAGTCTTCTTGAAGAAGAATTCATTTGATGATACGATTTGAAAGATTTGTGATGAATATGAGAAAAATATCCAAGCTATCGCATTGGTTATTTCAAGAAAACAACTTTTAAATTATGTCTGAGGGTTTTATATTTTTCGTAGATTAATTTTAGATTGAAATTTAAAGCTCACGCGATTGAATATTTTTAGGGTTTTCTCTTAGCGATTAAGGATTCCTAGCCCGATAATTCAAATTAGGATATTATGCCCTATAAGTATAAAATTCTAAATTTCAAGACTACATATTCATAATTTTAATTTGAGCTCTAGATTTATGGATTTTTATTTGTTATTAATTCCATCGCATGTATTTCATCTCTAGCTATTTATCTCTAAATTTCTCTTTACCAACCATTAGGCTCTAAAAATTAGCTGTCTCATATTATTCTTGATTTTAAGGTTTAGTGTTTTTATTTATCAAGTTATTATCCTTTTACACGTAGTTACGTTTTTGGTATCTTCTACTAGTCAAGAAATTTTTCTATCTTGTCTATAGAACATATGTGAGCAAAATTCTACTCGTGATTCAATCCATAATATTTATATTATTATCTATTATGTGAATTTTAATTTATAATTATTTAATTTTAAGAGGAAAATTCTCAGGAATTACAATTGGAATGATAAGACAAGCTTATGATAAAATAGATGAAATTATGGTGATTGATAAATTTTCTTTCAACTTGGGAGTTTTTACATAATTTTACAAAGAGAACTCTAGAGAATAGTCATATGACAATTTATCTAATGAACATAAGACAAATAACTTAATATCACGTTGGATATTAATGAATATGTATACAAATTTATTAGTTAGCTTGAAATATTGTCTTCTAAATTAAATCTAAGGCTTTCACCTTATTAATAAGATGCTCTCAGTTTGAAAACTAAAGTCTTAAGGTTATGATAGTGATATTGAGATGATTTGATATCTTATTCTCTCATTCATGCATGAATATGCTCATGGTTGCAAGAGAAGTAAGATCGAAGGTTCAAGTTGGTTATGTGTTGTCATCTTCATAAATGCATAGATTTTGGATAATATCCCTTGTTATAGGAGATGTCCCTTTCATCCATAATTGAGGATAAGGTCATGACTAAGTTGATGTAATGATTGTCTAGAAGATAAGATCAACTTGCCAAATTGCCAGATTTCTTACGGTTGGGAACTTGTTGAGGAAGTCTTGAATAGTTAAAGGTCATTTTCATCAATTAATGGCAAGATTTAGCTAAGATTTCCTATTAGAGGAGATGTCATTTTCATCATGATGGAGGATGAATTCTTGAAAGATCCTGGAAGACGCTAAACTTCCATGTGGCATCTGCCTAGCTATTTTCCTAGGCTTGGATAGTTTCATAAGGATTCATGAAGAAGATTTCACGTGATGAAGTAATATAAAATGTTCTTGATGAATATAACACAAATAACTAAGTTACTGCGTTAGCTAATAAGGAGTACGTGTATTGATAAGTCATTTTTACTCTATATTTTTCATAGGATTTTGAGCTCATTTTGCTGAGAATTTTAGATAAAATCCTATAAAACTTATGTTTTTGATAAATAATGTTGTTTTGAAGCTCTTAGAATCCAATGAGGAATAATTAAATTGTTTCAAATCAGACTTAGAGCAAAAACAACAAGTAAAGACAAGATTGCAAAAGTCGAGCCTTATAAAGTCACAGTCGAGGCCAAACAAAGGAAGAAAACAGCAAAAATTGGTCTATCGAGCCTTAACTGCGAGCCCTCGACTTGACCTTCGACTTCAGTCGAAGTGATCAAGCATCATTCTAGAGAAAATACACTGTCGAACCTCAAAGTCGAGTCTCAAATCTCGACCTCGACAAGTGCTTTGACAGACTAATTCTTCATCAGAATTACCTTGAGCCTCAGCAATACAAGCCTCGACTTTCTCAATTTTACCATTGATAGAGCAATTGATAAAAACACACAGTTTATCTTGAAATTCCTGAAGTCGAGCTTGATTTTTCTTTATACAAGCCTCGACCAACAGATCACATGTGACCCTCAACAAGTGTTTTTCTCAGATCATATGCACACATGGAAAATGATCATAAATTCTATTAGAAAAAATCCGCCACTTGTCAATAAAGTAAGTAATGCTTTCTATGCCTAATAGCCTATAAGTAAATAGGCAAGCATGTGTTGTAAAGTGTATACCAACAGCGTAAATCAACATATTAATGTAGATTAGTTTTCTTAAGGATTCTTGGATAAAAGAATTTTCATTTTTTCTTACTTGAGAATTTCTTCTGTTTTCTGGGTAAAATCAATTTAACCCGATGTTTGTAATTTTTAAGAATTTCTAAGCAATTAATTGATTAATCTTTTGAATTTGATTTATTTCTTCTGATTCGTGCTTATTTTGATAAATCCATGAAGAAATAAACTCCTACAGCTTATGGATTACGAATCCAATTCCTGATTCAGTTGATTTCAAATGCGCTTTCAAGTTAATTTGATTGGGTGTTTATAATTAGTGACTTGAACTTAAACTTGTGGTTTTTAAAGGAGTGGTGCACTTTTTTAGATCCACGATTGATTTCAATTGGATAGATCAAGAGATCATTCAATTGAATAGATTTGTGGTTGCTAATGGAGTCGATCCTCACTATCTCTTGCTGAGGAACGGGTAAAGACTTTCTGTCACTTGTTCTAAAAATTCATTGAGTTGTTTTTTCAAAATAATGGATTCCTATTCTTTATGCGAATCTAACTGGAATTTCATATTACTGGTTTTGACTAGATCTAGAACTACTGACTTCAAGAGAAGTTTTAGTTTAAATTAGAGAAACCGACGGTATAAACACACAATTCAAATAGCTTTTAAGAAGATTCATTTTTTTGAAAAAGTCATTCTGATAAGGAATTGATGAAGTAACTATGAGCTATTGTTTCATAGAAATTACAAGCTTATTTCCTATTTTACCTATTAAACGTTTGTGAATATTCCTAACTTAGGATAGTTTATTTTTCTTTATGATTTTCTAAACCTTTCTTTGGCTAGACAATGGATGAGATTATGAGTACACTAGCTACTAACCATTCCCTGGGGACCGATCTAAATCAATATCTATGCTATATCTGATCAGTATGCTTGCCTTGTGAGACCGTAGTTATTGAGAATGATTTAAAAAACATTTATAAATGTGAAAAAAAACTCGGTCATTGATCAATATGAACTGAAATCCAATCAATCAAAAAAAGAGACACAAGCATGTGTATATATATATATATATATATATTAATTAGTTCAAAAAATATCTTTTAATTAGATTTAAGGCTTCTATATTATTTGTCAAACATTTTCGAGTTGAAAGTTAAAATTTTAAATCTACACAATTAATTAATTTTAGGGTTTTCACCTATGCGATTTGAGTTTCCTATCTTGATTAGCTAAATTAGGGTTTAAAGCTATAAAGGTTCAGAACCTTCTAACATTTAATGTTAATGAAATCAAAAATTTTATTTGAGTTCAAGATCAGTAGATCTTTATCAGTTACTGATTTTATTATGTATATGTCAATCCTAGTGATTTATATTTAAACTATCATTTGCTAACCAATATACTCTAAGAAATCTACCAATTCATTTTGTGTTTGATAGTTAAGGCCAAATGAATATATTTATTGAGTGATTGACCTAAATGCATAATTTGGTCTTTTACTACCTAAGAATTACTTATCTTAATTATTGATGTTATGAAATTTTCTAGTGTTACTTTGGGGTTTAAAATATAGGATCTAGACTGGCTCACAGTGTGTAAAAAATCGTCGTTGGACTTTTTATGATCCGACCATTAAATGGCTTTCTAAAGGCAACAGCTAACTGGTTTTGCATATTGATAAATGGAAGTATTTATGGTGTTTTTGTGTAAAAGAGTGGAGCTTAATTTGCATAGATTATTTCAAAATACTCTATCATTACTATTTGTGTTTAAACTAGTGAAAATGTAAACAGTGCTATAGTAAGATTAGTGAGCTAATTTTATAAAGCATTATTCACACATTTTTTTGTATTTTGTTTGAGAGTTTTAGTGAATTCCTCATGTATTTGAGGCATAGGTGAAGTCTTCATGTGTTGAGGCATTATTGTGAAGTCCTCTTTCTAGGGTATTATTTAGAATGAATGAATGGTATGAAGTCCTCCTTAAGTCAGGCAAATTGTGAACAATGGAGACTAGGAGGCAAGTTAGACTCTACGTTCGATATGTTGCAAGCTTTCCTTCCCTTATCTCTTTATTATTATTGTTGCTTATATTTGTTGAATTGAGCATAATTGGCAAAAGAGATAATAATTGGTTAAGTGAAATTAAAATTAGTTTAGAAACCCATACTGTAGCTTCCACATGTGTGTAAAATCTTAGTCGTCTCTTTTTTTTTTTAACAATTTGTATCAGAGATGATCTCTAAGTTTAATTCTTAATCGCATCTTAGAGAAAAGTTTCTAAGATTTTTAAAAGCACTAGACTTGTGTGTTTCCTGCTGAAAATGAGTTATTTATTAAGTGTAATTTTAGTCCTTTAATTGAGCATCATATCTTAACAAAATGAGCTTTTACCCTAAATGTTTAACTAAAAGAGTTAAATTGTATTTAATAAGTTGGTTATTACATGTAACTTAAGAATCTTTAATTAAGCATTACATATTTTACAAGTGAGCTTTAACTGAATGCTTAATTAAGGGAGAGTGCTAAGTTGGGAGGAAGCAATGTTGTGCAATAATTGTTCTCATCAAAAAGGGAGAGATTGTTGAATCATGTGGAGGTTGCAATCTAGTTTTGATGAGAAAACGGATTGCACAAATGCTCCATAACTTAATTAAGTTACATTTAATAAACAAAACTTATTTGTAATATGTTCGAGCCTTATTGTGCATTTTTGTTTTTGTATTTTATGTCTATGTTTTGGTGCAGTGCGTACAGGGGATGCACATCAACTCATTAATACAAGAAAGAGAAGTACGGTACTCGAACAGAGGAAATTGAGGGGAAGACCATAGGCGTGAAATGGACCGGCTCGTTGATGCATGAAAAATAGCCATTAGATTCTAATTCGATCGTTGGAGGGCTTTCTATCGGCAACGACAAACTTGTTTTGTGCACCTATAAATAGAAGTGTTTACGGTGTTTTTGCTTAAAAGAGTGGAGCTTAATTTGTATAGATTATCTTAAAACACTCTCTCATTTGTATTTGTGTTTAGAATAGTGAAAATGCGAATAGTTTCATAGTGAGATTAGTAAGCTAATTTTGTAAAACACTATTCACACATTTGTTTGTATTTTGTTTGGGTATTTTAGTGAATTCCTCATGTGTTTGAGGCATAGGTGAAGTCCTCATGTGTTGAGACAATTGGGTGAAGTCCTCAAGTGTTAAGGCATTATTATGAAGTCCTCTTTGTGAGGCATTATTTGAAATGAATGAATGGCGTGAAGTCATCCTTAAGTGCAGCAAATTGTGGACCATGGAGATTAAGGAGTGGGGCCAAACTTCATGATAAATATAATGCAAGATTTCTTTCCCTTATCCGTTTATTATTGTTGCTTATATTTGTTGAATTGAGCATAATTGTTAAAAGAGATAATGGTTGGCTAAGTGAAATTAAAATTGGTTTAGAAACCCGCCTTGTAACATCCACATGTGTGTAAATGCCTAGTTGTCTCTTCTTATTTCAACAAGTTCTCCAACATGTACCTATAAATTTGATTTTTATCTCCATAGAAATAACCATCTCATGATTATCAATCAAACCTTATACTATATTTAAGTCATTATTATTCCCACAATAATGAGTATCTAGTGACATTTAGAATAATTACATAATTGTTTAAGGACATTATTATAAAATAAACATGTAAACAATATAATGATCAATGTCTCTTTATTAATAAAATATATGAATGACAATCCCCAGTGATTGGCCTAAGGCACAATCACTAACACTTATTTGTAAGGTGGTAGCAGATTGGAAACCGATTTGTTTTGGGGATGATTCTTTTACAGTCTCGCACTTAGTTTTTGCCGACAACATAGTCCTCTTTGTTGAAGCAGTAATGGAACAAGCCTATACTTTAAATAATATCCTTTAAGATTTTTGTGTCTACTCTAGGAAATCAATTAGTAAAGAGAAGACACAAATGTTATTTTCACTTAATGTTGCGACATAGGTGGTTAACACGATCAGCTCTATATTAGGTTGCAAAGTTCCAAGAAACTTTGGGAAATATTTAGGGGCTCTAATTATTCATAACAGAGTTTCCAAGGCTACTTATAAAAAGGTTGCAGAGAAGGTACATGTGATTGCTTAGGCTTGGAATCCTTGTAAAATCTCTATGGCAAGGAGAATAATTCTTTGCCAGTCAGTACTCTTCACAATGTTAACCTATGTTATGTAATCAATTGCAATTCCTAAGGGATTATTTCATCAAATTGATCAAGTGAGAAGGAAGTTTATGTAAGATTGTTCTTTAAAATGCCATAAGATTATCTTAGTTAATTGGGATAATATTTTTCAACCTAAGAGATGTGGTGGGTTCGGTATTAGAAGAATGAGAGACTTTAATCAAGCCCTTCTCCTAAAAATTGTTCAGGGAATTCTTTCAAATTTTAAGGCATTGTGGGTCGTTGTTTCTAGGACGAAATACAAGATTCTTGATGGCTTGGCACCAGCCTATGTACATACAAATAAATCTTCTTATTTGTAGAGGAGCATAGGGTAGGTTTGGGACTGTAGCTTGAAAGGCATATGCCTATGTGTAGGTGATGGTGGGATTAACAGATTCTAGTATGGCTAGGTCTGGGTAACTGTAGCTTGAAAGGCATATCTACAAAATGTCATTGCTCTAGTTCCATATGAGGAAAAGTTTGTTGGTGTAAGTCAATATGTTGTAACTAGTAGATAAGACTAGAATAAAATCAGGCCTTGTGTAAATGAAACTGAGGTGCAAGCTATTTCAACTATTTTTTCTTCCTATGAAGCCTCGAAGCCAGATGGTATTGTTTAGGGATAAACCAATTCTAGCAAGTTCTCTACTGTATTTACCCATCTTTTTCTTTGCAAAGATCAATGGCACTCTCTGTATAGCAAATGGGATGGAATATGGTGATGGAATAGCCTAGAGAGAGTTTGAGTCTTCCTTTGGCTTATAGTGCATAAAGCTCTCCCAACCAAGTGTTAAATGCAAACTTTAACATCTTACTACTGATGACTATCGTGGTATCTAGGGAGATGGACTTGAGAATCCGGTACACATTCAAAAGCATTGTTATAATACAGTTGGTTAGTGGAGTAATTTGGTTCCTATTAATTCTCACTATAGATTCGTGAGTGAGCCTTTTGATAGTTGGTTTGAATCAAATTTGCAAAGTAATGATAAATTGAGCAATTTTTATTAGTCTATCATTTTTGGTACAACCTATTGGCTTCTATGGGATTTGTGAAATAAGAATATTTTGGCTAATGAAGATGTTGCTACTTCTCTTTACCATATCTAGTTGGCGAAAGTGAAAGAGTCTCATAGAGCTCGAGAGGAAATCACTGCCAATGCTGTTAATAGATTGAGGTATGCGGAACGTTTGATTGGTTGGTGATAAGTGTCTAAAGACCTTTATTATATGCATTAATCTGATATTATATTATAAGAATTTAATGTGATTTGTTAAAAAAAAGAACACTTATTTGGTTAAAATGTTAATTTTAGGAAAAAAGAAGATAAAGGACTTAATGCAGACATTTTGATGAAGAATTGGGCAAAGTGAAGATTGATAACATACATAACCATTCTGTACAAGTTGTGCACATACATAACCATTCTGTACAAGTTGTGCAGAAGACTGGTGTAGGAAGAAATATTTGACCAGTAAGTGATTTTGAAGTGCACAAGGATACATGTGTAGAAGGCAAAAAACCATCACAAGCGTTTTTCCATTCTGCACAAGATACCTGCACAAGCTATGATTGGGGGCATGCAGAGTCATTTTGGGCAAAAATTATGGGTTTCCATCTTATACGGCCATCCTACATGACTGTGCAGGAAGGTTATGCAGAAATATTTTCATCCTTATCTATAAATAGCCACCTTTACTTGTCATAATGATATGTATCTTCATTCCTACAAATCCTAAAGAGAAAAATATGCACTTTAGAGTGGAGAAATGCAAGAGCTCATCCAAGATCACAAGACATCAATCAAAGGAGTTTTCATTATGATTTCTTCCTATTTTTCTATGTGTCATTATTATAAATCTTTATCTAAGGGAAAATAAATCTCTACATCCTAGATCTTAAGAAACCCAAACCCTAATGTAAAGATTTGATTGTTTTGTTGATGGAAGTTTATGTATTCTTGAATCTATTCATGTGTGTTTATTATTCTTTGATTTAATATATTCACAATATTATTCAATGCATGATTCTAGTTAATTAGGTTGAAATATTATTAATGAGATAGATCTAGCATGAATAGAGAAGTTTGAATGTGGATCTAGACATAGACTACATAAACTTTCTGAATAAACAATCAACCTTTCTTCAGAATCTTGAACCATAATGCAATTATATGTGTAATTTATGATGAAAGATATTTTCATTAACCATGTAGAGTTAGAAATTAATATTCTTAAAAGAGATGTTAATTAAATATAGAGTTCCTACAGTTCAAGAATCTAAATATCCATTAATGAATATCTTATGAAGATTGAAAAATAAGGTTAGTAGTGAATCAAGACTAGGTTAGTTTTGTGATTGATACTTTTAAGAGTTAATTACAAAAATGTAATATGTGTTTTGGTCGACTTACAAATACATGATTCGTGATAATTAAATGAGTGACTCGAATGTCATACAAAAATGTTAATATAATTAATTTTTATTAAAGAGATATGTGTTAGAGTTTTATTGGTCTAAAAAATTAATTTATTATTATTAAATAAAAATAAATAAATAAATAAAATATTATAAATTATTTTTTCGAAAGAGAAAATTAAAAAAAATGTAAAATTAATTTTTATAATTAATAAAATATTGACATGTGTTATTATTAAATAATATTGATATTTTTGTGTGAAACTTGCGTCACCTATTTGTAAAAAAATTATCACATGTCATGCGTTTGTAAATTGACCAAAACACAAATTATATTTTTATAATTAACCATACTCTTAAAAGTGTGACACTCATTTTGCTAGGATTAGTTAGTTAATTAATTAGTTTCTTAGATATATATTAATATCACTTGGATTATATTGGCTAGATAGTAGAATTAGGGTAACTACTAGTAATTACAGATCTTGGTGGAACACCCCATATGCTTACACCAGTACTACAATTGATAGGTACACTTATCTAGAAATTAATCACAAAGTAAAATTAAGGTTTTAAATTTAATTTGACTTATTGCGATTGGTCAACACATCAATTGGGCGCCCTTTTAGGTACAAATTGAATATCGGTCGTGTGGCTCTGGCTGTTGGCACGAAGGCCATTGCTGATGGCCTTCTCAGGGATTCTTTGGGTCGTTAGGTGATTGGGTTTATAGCGAATATTGGAAGAGGTGGTGCTTTATTGCTGAGTTGTGGGGCGCAGTTCATGGTTTAACGGCAACATATTTTAAGGGATGTGTAGAAAACTTATTTTGGAAATAGATTACAAAAGTATTGTTGACATTATCATCAATCCGCAGTTTGGACCGCCTGGCTTGGTTAACTTGTAACGTCAATTTATAACTTGCTGCAATGGAATTGGGAGGTTATGGTTGTTCACTCTTATAGATGCTCTTGCTAAGCATACCATGAACTTGAATGTTGGAGTTAAGAGTTTCTTCTTGAGATGCCTTTGTTTATGCAAGATATAATTAAACAAGATGCTTTAGGAATTGTCTTATCTAGGCTTTCCAGGCTGTTTTTGCCCCTCCTTGATAAAAAAGCTAAAATATATATATATATAAAAAAAGGGTGGCAATGGCATTATTGAATATTGATATGCGAGAGGTAAGGAAAGAAGAATACCTAAAAACTTCAAAATCAAACACGCGTAAGAAAAACAATGTAAAACACCAAGGAAAAACAACGTAAAAACATGCATGGTTTTATTCGAGATAGTCATTATTCAAAGTACACGCTACTCATCTTACCATTCATAAGTTCTCTAGGTTTCTCTAGGTACATTACTAAGCACCGATTTAACAAAAAGAACAGAAAAGCAAAAACAAAAGCCCTTCCCAACACGGCACCCAGCTTTTTGAAACATCATCATCATATTATTTATGCTGCAGCCCTCTTTTCGGATTCAAGCGATGGAGATCTTCCTCCTCGTCCTGGTGATCTAAAAATGAAAGTCTCCGTCCTACTGTACTTGAGCTCCCTTGCTTCCTCCCTTGACATCAGGTAGGCATTGGCTACAACCTCATCAGGCAATGCCCTCAGGTACGAGGTCCTTCCTGCTAGTGGTGTGATCATCGCGTTATCGCTTGTCTTGAACGATATCCACTCGAATCCCTCGCTTTCTGCTCTCTTCACCACCGCGTAGTTCTGTGGCACCACCACCACCTGTCCTTTTCGGAGTTCCTCGTCGAACACGGTTTCTCCGTTGTCGTTCACTATCTGAACCCGGGCACGTCCTCTTATCACATACAGTATGCTGTGGCTGTTCATGTTGTAGTGTGGAACCATGATCGCATTCTGCAATTCAATTCCAAATTCCAAATAATAATATGAGTACAAAGCACAATAAGTTTGACCCTAAAGTTAATTGTATAATTCTGTATCCATCCTGTCCTGTTTAGTTTAAAGGAACGTACATTGTGAAGGTAGCCTTTCTCAGCACTGAGTTGGAGCCAGTAGAGGATGGGAAGACTGTGGCTGTTGAGGGTGGAGATATGGCCGGCCGGCGAGTATAGATGTCGGCACGTAAGGGGCTGCCGATGTTCTCTCTAAGTCTCAAGTTGCAAAGAGTCTCCTCCAAGCCATTGGAACGCCCTTCCCGGATACGCGCCTCCCCGTCCTGGTACCTCTCACGCTCTTCCACGTATTCTTCGAATCCTCGGCCGCTTGGAGGCCTCAACACGTGAAGCCCACCCTTCACATTTACAATGGAGCCCCTGTTGTCACTTGGCCTCTGGAGCTTCCTGACTATCTCCAGGTCTACATTGAATGCTTCTGCCAAGATGCGAACATCCAAACCGCAGAAGATGTTGCTGCAAGACCCGTATTGCTGGCCTTCACCCCCACCTCGGCGGAAGGGAATTCGTGGTTGCGGCCGTTCTTGTTGATGCGGGTCTTCTGGGTTGCCAGCCAGGAAGAATCTCTATAACAACAGTTATTCACATTATCCATGGTTATTTATGTACTCATTGCCCGAAGTCCTCTCTTTTTGTGAGATCAATCTAATCTAATAAGGGGATAAGCAAAAAGTACTGGGCAAATGCTAAAAAAAAAAAATTATAGATTAGAGATGAATTATTACTCTTGGGTTAAGATCAAGCTGGTTGGCGGCGTTGGAGACGTCCAAGAGAACAACGGCAACGAGAGGTCTGTTTCCGTCGTTGTAGATCCAATGAGCAACACCGGCCGGCAATGCCAAGATTTCACCCTTCCTGAATCGTCGGATTTTCTGGTGCTGATCCTGGAACCTGTACTCTCTTGTGGGCCGCCCTGATTGTTGTGAGGATTGATATGTCTCCAGACAACCAGGAATTACGGTCCCTTCAATTCCAGTACCTATTTATTTGATGTGATCAATAGTATCTATTAGTTTTTAGATCATCGGTGTACAGATAATAACAATAATATAACGTGCAATTTAAAGGAATAATAAAAAGCATGCCTTCAACGATGTAGATGAGCTGCGGGGCGTTGCTGAAGGATGGCAAGAGAAGGCCATCGGGTTCGATGGTGCGACGAACCAAGGCCACACCAGCGCACTGGAATTCATCGTTATTGTTGTCCCATGCCTCGATCAAACCGGCTTCACTTTCGATCTTGGTGGTGGGTTCGAGGGCATTGAGCCTATCCAGTTGGCATTCACCCTGGCTGCCCCAGAGTCGGTGCGACTTCCCAGTACGATCCGAATTAGGCCGAGATCGTACCTCCTCACCCAAGCAGCCATTGAAGGATACTAGGAGAAAGCAAATCGCTAGAGACACCAACACTAGCCTAGACATGGTGGTAGCGGTAGTATTAGAAGATTGCAATAATTACACAAGTAGTGAAGTGGAGAGTAGAAATCGCTTGGAATATATAGGAGAAGGATGGAGTTTGAGGACTTGACACATAAGATTCCAGTTGTAAGGTTTACGTTGCCATTCTTCACTTTGCATGGCAGCTTGAGGGGTTTTCAGGGCTCGTCTCTTTCGCCTCGTGAATGCATGCTAAGGGCAGGTGGCTCTGGCTTCATGACTATGTTTCCAGAGAACAAACCATCACCCGCACTAAAATTCGAAGGTAACCTGACGCTGACAACTTAAATATACTGATTTTTTCCTTTTTTTCCCCCTTGCGATTACAATAGTATAGAAGATAGGTATTGATACTATTAAATTATAATTATTATTAATATACTTTGGTATTTGACAGATAATTGATTTAACTTATTATGAATTATAGAGAATCAAGGGGAAATTTTGAAGCTAAGTGGTCTCCATCTCAATACAATTCTTAATCTATAGGATACTCTACATGTAATCTATACTTCAGTCTGGAAATTAATAAAATACTTAGGATAAAATGTTAGATTGATATAGTTTCAGTTTAGGCGTTGTCATATAAAGCCCATATGTTTGGCACTTGGGAGTTGGGACCTCTTTTTTTTTTAATTTCTTTTAATTTAGAAGTTATTATTAGTTGATATTATTGAAAGTTTTTAAATATCTTGGGAATCAAGGGAACATGGAATGAAAAATGCTCAAAGCAAAACTCTGGAAATCTGAAAATTTAGGAAATAATTCAAATTTTACAATACTTGAAATTTTGGTCTTAAATATATAATTTCATTTTTTGAGAGATCATGTCTAGCTCAATTAGAATGTTACATTCTAGCATCAGTTAGCATGATAATTTCTTAAAAGAAGAAAAGAAAAGAGAATCTTGTTTTGCAGAGGGTTAGATACGGTACAACTGAGAGGTTTCAATTACATATTTTTTATTATTAATAATGTAAATAAAAATAATAATATTTAAAATTAATTATTTATCAAATAAATATTTAACACTTACGGCAATGTGAGATTTCTTCCATCATAAAAGTATAATTCTATATCAGTCTCATCTTCTTGAATTATCCTAAATTATAATAATATATCGCATACAATAAAATTAGATTACGCTTTCCCAGTGAAAAAAGAATTTGTTCACAACACTAGAGGTAAAAAACCTAAGATTAATTTATTATAAATACATCAATACATCAAAGTATGACATGACCAATATATTTTATTTCATTCTCATAAAAATATACATCTAAATAAAACTTAATTTAAAGTTTTCTTTGATAGAATAATTAAAAGAAAAAAAAAACAAATAAACTTTTTTTTATATGTAAAATTGTTTGATTTAGTTTGATTCCGGATCCTTAACCAAATCATAAATTATTTACTTTTCACCGATCCAAACCATGAACTAAACTGTTTTGACTTTCGAGTTCAGTCCGGTCGTTTTTTTTTTTTTTTTTTATGCCACATTCTTCTTTGTTTTGGGACATTTATCAGAATCAACAGAACGTGTAGGAATAGAGATATTTACTGGGAAATGATGCCATGCTAAAAGCTCAATTGAATAATATTCGGATACTAGCGTTGTGGTTAGTTTAACTTCATTAAACAATGAATCATTCCCATGATCCAATAACAAGGAAACACTTTTTATTTTTTAATTTTTTCTAATAACAGCATATTTTAATATTATTTTCTAGAGATGACGCTTATGTAGGTAGCTTTTACACATTGCATGCCTCGTTAGATGAATCGTTTTCCAAAAATAACAATGCAGATTTTTCTAATACCATCTCAGCTGGTAAAGTGAATTTCATTCACTGAATTAGCACTTTCCACAAATGAGGAAGGGTCACATTTTGATTAGCCAATAAAAATACTGAAAACTTAAATAATTATTTTTTTGTAAGGAAAAATTAAATAAGTAATTAAGTAGGTGGATTAATACACATATTAAAGTTGCTATGTGTTAATCCACTTTTCATGTTAATTTGTCATCTTAATTGTTCAATTTTTTTGTTTTTAATTAGCTACTTAATAGGTATCACCTCTCTATGCACTAGAAGCACCAATCCAGCAAAAAAAAAAAAAAAAACAAAGTTAGTTCTTTTAGCCGATGTAGTATTGATGGACACAAGAACTTGGCTACTAAATTAATTATCTTAATGTTTAGGTGGTTAATTTTATATTTAAAAAAAAATTCCTTTTAATGTGTTGGCATTGGACAGGGCCTGAGCCATGTATGCACGAGATAGATAAACCTGGGTGGTTTCATTGAACCGTGGGACCATTTGTACAAATGGCATCGTTCATAGTTAGTTTTAGTTCCAGAAAAAATGACACTTGTAAACACTTCATTTTTATCTATTTAAGGCTTCAATTTATAATAAAATTAATATTATATTAAGCCCGCAAATTAAAAAAAAAAAGAATCATTACAAATGCATAAAGAAATAATAATAAATTAAAAATATATATTTTGAGCTTGATATAATACTAATTTTAATTATAGATTTATTTTAGATTCAATTAAATACCCCATGTAAAAGAGCTTATTTAATTAGACCCATTTTGAAAACCTTAAATATAATTTTTATGTAAACTAAAACAAGACACAGGTCAACAACTCGTATGGATAAGTCACGAGTATGCATAAAGGAAACTTAGGTTCAATCCTGAGATTAGGCAAATTGCTCTTTTTTCTCTTTATTTTTTTTCACATGTTTCCACTGGCTAGATAAGATAAGTGCACGTATCAGCGAATGGGTAAATGAGGTAGGTGAACAGGTTAAGCATCTATAAATATATGATATGTATCAATGAAAAGAACAAGAGAAAAAAAAAAAAAAAAAAGATAGGAGAAACTAACAAACACAGCAAAATCACGCTCAAAAACTCAAATCCAAAGTTACATCTTGAAGCTTCAAGTTACTTGAAGTCGTAGGAATGAGCTCCGACCTAAGTCCACCACCAGCCACTACTATCACTTTGAAAAGCTATACTCCGGCCACATTCGAGGATATCTATTATTGCTGGAGTGATTCCCACGTCACATTTGGTCCGACCAATAAGTTTTCTGATACCGGACCACATCAAAGCTTTTGATTTGAACAACACCTGCGTCCATTAATTCCGTTGACTCAGGAAGTCCGCAACCCTCCCACTCATCTCCTGGTTCGTGTTCCCATTTCCAGTGCAGGTTGAATGATTTCATTATCATAAAGAAGGACTCTTGATGGCTGTAGCTCTCAGTTGGTGCATCCTTTGCTATTCGAAGTCGTTTCTACTGTTGCCGACTGCCACCGAGTATTCGAAGTCGCACCAACGCCTTTACCAATATCGGCAACCACTAAAAACAACAATTTGACCATTGTCGGCCACACCATCCGCTACCGCTCCACCAACCTGATCACCAGATTCGATCAAGTCCAAGCTGTGTGTTCCGCATGTCCAGGAAAGTTCATTTCCTTTGGTTTTATTTTGATTATAAAATTAAAAAAAAAAAAATTAATAATAAAGAATACAAAAAATATATATATAAATAATAATATAAAAGTTTTGTAAATGTGATAGAAATATGATAATAGTATATACATGAATATAATATGAATTTAGAGGAGTAATTGTTAACGTCCATTTTATAACCTAGACAAACTTATTTTCTTAAACAAAAATTAAATTGATAGTTCTTAGGCTTTCACATTAAAAGCCCATTTTTAATAAAATATTAAAACTTAAGAAACTTAAAATGAAATAGTTCAAGACCTAAAAGTAATCAATCCATTAAAATTTTCTAAAAGAACTACGTTTTGTCTGATCTTGATTAGCGAATACGTAGGCACCTCCAGGACGACTTAAAAATGAAAAAAAATCGGTTTATTATTTTTATTTTTGAATTTCAATGTTATTTGTATTCATTTGTAAAATTTTAATGCAAATAATGATTAATTTATTTTAAAATTGCAATAATAACTTGTAAGATATTACAATTTGTACATAAATTTGTAAATTTAGAGATTCATGATATTTGATTTAGTTTTAAGCATTTAAAGGATAAATTTTAAATTATGAATTTTAAGTGGTAACAGTATGGTATAATAGGTTAGACCCCGAATCCAAAGTTTCTGATTTATAAAGTTTGGTTTCTAAATCAACTTTTTCGCAAACTAATAGTCAAGTTAGGATTATCCAACCCATTGATCCTAACTTATAATTTTTTTTCGATTCCGATTGGGTAGCAACTCCAAATTGATTTCCAAAAAATATATTTTTTTTTATTTCTAGTCGATGGTTCGTATTAAATGAGTTTGAGTTTAATACGGATCCGATTAAAGAAATGAAACTAAAAACGAAAAATCCAGGCTCCGCAGCACCAAGACCACATGAAATGAAATGAGTCCATGCCAGTTCTGTTAACTTACGTTATCAAATGGCTCCACAGAATGTTGAATCATCAGTAGTTCGATTCTTTTTTTTTTTTAATTTTCTTTAAAATCCTCATAGAGTGAAAAGTAGGAAGCATATATAATGAAAATGAATGATGCCTCAAATAAAATTATTGAATTATTGGTCTTTTTATATGCCCAAGGACGGATGGTCGAAAGGATGCTAGATCTGCTCATAATCTAACTTGCAACATTTGTTGTGTGCATTGCCAGGGTTTGAGCGACGATTCTCGCCATAATACCATATAAGTAGCAAGAGTTGCTACTTACCTGCCGTAGACACCCGTTTTTGTTTAAAAATATAAATCCTAGTGTGAAGTTTAGTAAATCTTAGAAATGTTTAATAACTTAGGAAAATTTAATATTGTTATAAACATAGGAATAATTTAGTTTGTTAGAGAAAATTAGAAGTTAGGATAAATCTAAAATAATAATATTAAAATATATAATAAAAATAGATAATTTATTTTTAATTTAAAAAAAATCTAGTCTCCAACGTCAACATGCATATGCTCATCTTCTACCTCTAGACCCAAACAAAACAGCCTTGGATGCCTCACTTCGAGCCCATTTTTTACCTAATTTCAATTTTAGTTTTGCCAAATTAATGGTTAAATTGAAAACTAGGCACGGAGGGCTTTCATTTGATACCAATATATGAATTTTCATAAAGGTTTACTAAACCAAAACATATCTTGAACTTTGGGAAAAAGCGATATTTAACTTTCTTAAAATATGGTGATCCATGTCAAATTTACGAAGTTTGAGTAAATTAAAAGATATGTGAGGCTTCAAATTAGTATGTAGATATCTAATATCTAATTTAATTAGAAACTTATGTACAAAATTGGTAGATTCCCAAATTCGTGCTAGAACTTGCCTAAAGAACCCTAAGATTTGAATTCACTCGAATTGGCAAGACTTGAGTGGCAATTCTTCATCCAGTTACTATAAATAGGGCACAAGAAAATTATTCTAGCTACAAACAAGGTCTATTTCTCTCAATTTTCTCTTAGCTTTTGAACTTGCTCTTAATGTTCCAAAACTAGGTGTTGACAAACAAATACAAGCCACGGATTACTCGACTCACCATCATCACTACTAAGTCATCAAACCCCATAGGCCATCGGTCCTAGCCAATTAAGAGAGGCCCAGAAAACAGAATAGAGGACTACGACCTGACTTGGAACAAGAACCTAGATGTTACTTATGCAGGCCTTGTCAACATACATAAAGAATCTCTCCCCATATTCAGCGAGGTTCTAGCTCAAGCCTAACCTCAAGGCAATCACTCGAGCCCACTGACAAGCGTCCAACCAAGATGAGCTCAAACTCCCATACCACATAAGACATCTGCATCCCACCTCAGGACCAGTCCAGTCCCAACATCATCAGCCCATCTCTACTCTTTGAAGTCGCTAACCCCAACTTAGAAACCCTCGAGCCCTCAAGTATCGAGCCAACTACCAAGTGAAAACTTATCTACCACAAGAAGACCCGGTGGTCCCCTCCTAGTATAGCTTATAGCACTATCAATAGCCCTTTTCTCTCTTTAGGATAGGGAAAGAGTTCTTCCTTTTCGTTTTCTTGAGGACCCAAAGACTAACTTTAGCATCACAGTGGCACCACTGGGCAACCCTCCGACGCTCTTCTAATACAGGAGTTGTTTCTATCAACAAAATCAACTCATGTAAATCGTGGCACCATATGTGGGAAAACCTGACTACTCAGCTTTTCTTGTTCCCCGTCATCTTCTCCCCTAAAACCTCTTTAAAACCCATAATACCATTTTAGAAATCCCTTCGCTTTTTATAATGCCTAGACCTCGACAAAGCAAGAATGAACTTGGTCCCCCTCCCGCCCCATCTATTGCTACCCCGATGAATGGCGGAGCTTCTGAGTTACTACCCTCTAAACTAACCGTCACAAACACTCTTCCTTAGACCTAGTGCATGTTCTGGAATTGGAAAACTTGTGCACAAAAAATGGAAAACAAATGCTCCAGTGATCTCTTACAAGCTAGAATCACGGAGTTAGAAGGGTAGAAAAACCTGTATTTAGAGGAGCAAGCATCTAGTGCACAGAGGAGCAAGCGTCTAGGGCATAGCGAAGCACTTCCCTAACCCAACCATCCAAGCCTGAAGTGGAGCCGATTGAAAGAGACCACAGGCATACCGTGGTATCACCATGGGTTAGCACCTCTACCAGGGAGCGGTCTTACAATTTGAGGCCGTTCCCTAATGAATACCGAAGACTCAATGCTCCTAAAAGCCTAGTGAGAGCCACTTACGACATCTTGCGAGGGAAAACAATATCCAAAAACTCGACTCGAGTTATTCTGAGGTACGAAGTGGACGATGAGCAACATGTGATTACGAGGTTTACACGCCCCCGTTCAACTTAAGCTCATGAGGACAATGCACCCACTCTTGTCGCCAAAGATACTCAGCCAAGTTACGATAAGGAACACACTCTTGAAGAAATCAAGGACATGATGAGAAAGTTATCAACCATTGAAAAAAGTTTTGGGGGCGAGCCCATCGCCAAAGAACCCCCAAGAAAGACACCCTTAGCTGCTAAAGTATGGGATGAAGTGCTCCTTATAAGAACTCGGCTATCTACTCTAAAATCCTATGATGGGACAACAAACCCGAAGGATCATGTCTCCTAATTCCAGTCAACCACGGTGATCCATAGCTTCTTGGATGCGATATGGTGCACAACTTTTCCCACCACTTTCCAAGGCGTAACTCAGGTTTGGTTTAACAAACTGGAACACAACACAATCAGTTCGTTCACCCAACTCAGTAACCTATTTGTGTCACACTTCATGGCAAGCAAACCGCTAAAGAAGAACACTTCTTCCCTTTATGCGGTGCGACAGGCAAGGCAAGCTCTTGAGAGATTATCTAGAAAGGTTTTAACTAAGCATGTCTAGAAGTCTCAAATCTCAATCAAGGAGTAGCTCTCAAAGCTATCAAATAGGGAATCCTCGCAGACAGTCCGTTTTTTGACTCCATCTCAAAATGTCAGCTCATCACACTAAAACAGGTAAGAGAGAAAACACAAAAATATATCTAGTAAGAGGACACCAGAAACATCAAGAGAGAAATCGAAACCAAGGCCAAACCTCCTCGGCTTGAAGCCAACCCACCTTGAGATAAAGAGTGACACAAGGATCACCACAAATTCAATAACAGAGCCGACATGAACTCAGAACACAAGGACAACAACAAGAAAAAACTCTTTCTATTGTATGATAAGTTCACTCCATTAAAACCTACATGATGTGCTATTCGAGATGAGGAATCAGGACCTCCTCCCCCTACCTCCTCCAATGAAGCCCAGTTTAAGACACAAGGATTCAAGAGAATAGTGCAAATATCACTACAATCATAGGCATGATACAAAAAATTGCTGGCAACTTAAAAGTGCGATAGAAGATGCCATACGACATGGGTGGCTTAAGCAATACATCGATCACAGCATCAAACCTAAGTCGCCTACCCAAAAACGTAGGACCAATGGGCAAGAAAGAGAGATAAACACTCAAGAAACCCCGGATCAACTGCGAAATATCATAGCTGAGATCAATACCAACATCAATGGATCTCTGACCTCAACAAGAGCAGAGTTACCAACTAGCCCGAGCATGCCCCATTAGGTGATGAACCTAGAACCCAAAAAGGCTAGAGTTGACACCACCATCTCATTCACCAACGAGGATTTCGATGAAATCCAAAACCCCTACCAAGATGCCCTGGTTATTTTTGCTCGCATATCAAGTTAGAAAGTTAAGAAGGTACTGATCAATACGGGAAGGTACTGATCAATACGGGTAGCAATGCCAACATTCTCTTATACAAGGCTTATGAGAAGATGAAACATGAGTTAAAGAAAAACCTAAGGCCATACGACCATGAGCTGAATGGTTTTGACAATTGATGTGTCTAAACTCGAAGGATTATCACTTTACCTGTCAAGCTCAACGAAGGGTCATGTAACGCGATACACTAAATAGAATTCCTTGTGGTTGATTGCTAGTCTCCATATAACACCATATTGAGAAGAGCCACACAATTAATATTTGGCATAGTCATTTCCTAACCATACCTCAAAGTTGAGTTCCTTACCTCGATTAGGGTAGGGGTGTGTCAAGGAGATCAAGAACAATCCCAAAAACTATACCTCAAAGCATTAAAAGGAGATCGCATGTACACCATAGACACCAAGCCAGAGCACAGGCTTGAACATCAAAGCAGCCCTACCGAGCTCACAAAGGAGGTCATCTTGGACGACAATCCTAAGCATACCACAAGAGTGGGGAGATTGACCCCCCTCTAATACAAAGAAAGATTGATCACGTTCTTATGGGTAAACAAAAAATTCTTTACATGGTTACCATCTAACATGACAGGCATCAACCCGATGTGATCATGCATCAATTGAACCTCAATAAAGCCTAGAAACTGGTTCACTAGGAAACCAGGCACTTCGCCCGCGAAAGACAAGTCGCCATAGAAGAGGAAGTTCAAAGACTACTCCAACTTGGATTCAGTAGGGAAGAAAAATACCCAACTTGGTTAGCCAACATAGTCTTGGTGAAAAAACCCAATGGCAGATGGAGGATGTGCATAGACTACACGAACCTAAACAAGGCATGTCTAAAGGATTGATTCCCACTACTGCGGATTGACGAGCTCGTTTACAATACCTTGGGTCACGAGATGTTGAGTTTCATGAATTCCTTATCAGGTTATAATCAAATCAAGATGAAGGCAACCAATGAATTCCATACCTCTTTTGTAACCTCCTTTGGCACCTATTGTTACAAAATAATGCCATTTTGGTTGATGAATGTCAATGCAACCTTCCAGAGGTTAGTCACAAAAGTATTCAACCCTTAGATTAGTAAAAATATTGAGGTCTACATTGATGATATGATTGTAAAAAGCAAACGAGGAGAGCACCTCCAAGAAACTTTTGGTCGCCTCAACTTCTACAACCTAAAGCTTAACCTGCAAAAGAGTGCCTTCGATACCTCATCAAGAAAATTCTTAAGTTTATCGTCTCCCGAAGAGAAATAGAAGCCAATCCCAACAAGCTCAGAACACTACTAGAAATGAAGCCACCATCATCAGTCAAAGAAGAACAACAACTCACAGGGAAGATAACGGTACCGAGTAGATTCTTCCCTGGAAATGTTGACAAATGCTTGGAATTCTTCAAGATCCTCAAGAAACTCAAAAAGTTCAAGTCGACAAAAAGGTCACAACAAGCTTTCGACGAACTTAAGCGCTTTCTAGCAGAACCTTCGATGTTGTTGACCCTAGTCCCACACGAGGCTTATACCTTTACCTCATAGTGATTGATCGAGCCCTCTCTTCATTCTTGGCCTGAGCCAAAGGAAACAACATCAACCAATCTACTATGTCAGCCATGCCCTACAATCTATAAACAGAGATATACCAAGTTCAAAAAGTTCGCTTTAGCAGTAGTGATATCAGTATGACACCTAGGCCTAGGGGTGGAGTAGAGCCAGACTAGCTCTGGAAGGACCTCATGGACTCAAGCTCGCAACAAGTATTGGAGCTGAAACTAGGACCTCAAAATTTTTTCAAACTCCCAGCTCGTGTGTAAGTTAAAGGCATTTATGAAGCAAAGAATGAGGAAATGGTAGGCTACTTAGAAGCGGTTTGAGCCCTTACAAAGGTATCCTTAGGGAGCCAATAATTTAGAGATCGATAAGCTCTCCAAGCTCACCTCTATGATTTTCCCCGACCTAAGAAAAATTGAGGGGAAGATTTTAATTGAGTTCCTGCCAAAAAAATCTACTGCCACCAAAACTCATGAGGTACTGGAGCTACAACAAACTGCTCCACCACCAAGCTGGATGACATCAATAGAGAAATACCTAAAAGATGGCACTCCACCCTCAAACAGGACAAAGGTAAAGGAGTAATGCATAAAGCAGCTAACTACACTCCAGCCAATGGAGTTCTGTATCAAAAAGAGTTTAGCTTCCCCTTACTTCGCTACTTATGCCCAGAAGAAGGACAACGAATCCTAGACCACCTCCATGCCGATAGGTGCAGCAACCATGTCAAACACAGTTGCTACACACCCGAGTCATACATGCTGGCTAATTTTGGCTAACAATGAAAGCCAACAAAAAGGAATTCATCCAGTGATGTGAGCATTGTCAAAAGATCACCCATCAACCACACTCCAAGTGCCGACCTAATCTACCTCAACAGCACATAGCCATTAATTATGTAGGGACTGGACATCATCGGACCATTTCCCCCCTCAATAGGTCAAATAAAGTTTATCATAGTCAGGTGTGATTACTTCAAAATGAGTAGAGGCCAAGGCGGTAACAAAGGTCATGGACAGGAATGTCCATTACAGTCAAATTAAGAGTCCACATTCTACCGTGATGGACAATGGAAGGAAATTCAACACCAAGAGAATCAAAGACTTCGACACAAAATACCACATAGTGACACACTACACCTCAGTTGCACACCTAGATCTAACAGCCAAGTCGAGGCCATCAATAAAACCATAATGCAAAGCTTAAAGGCTCAAGTTAATCACCAGAGCGACAAGTGGGCCAATGACCTACCCAGCGTTCTATGGGGATACCACATCACCAAATACACCCATACAGATGAGACCCCTTTCTCCTCACCTATGGATCTAAGGCTATCCTACCTATCGAACTCGAATGGTAGAATATTCGAGTACAATCCGGCGATGAGTTGATCAACAAGGCTGGTCTCTGAGTTGAGCTTGATGCCATAGAAGAAACTCAAGATGTGGTAAGTAAGAAAGTCATCGCCTACCAATAAAGGGCAGCCTGATACTAAGACAAAAGGGTCAAGAACAAGGTTTTTCTCCCTATGACCTTGTCTGTAGAAAATTAGAAGCAATGGGGTCGAAGAAGCCCAAGGAAAACTCAATTTAAACTAGGAAAACCCCATCAAGTAAAAGAAACTCTAGGAAATGGGGCATATCAGCTCGAAACCTTGGATAGCGAACTCATTCCCAATTAGAATGCCAACAACTTAAGGAAGTTTTTCAAATAGATGTGGATCATCTCACCATGAACCTGTCACGAACATGGCTTTGCAAAGACAAAAGATTATATAAGGAATTGAGTTCCATGTCAATAAACACCTTGCAAACGCCTTTTTAAACAAGCAGTCATAACAAAACAAGACCAGCAGAAGCCTTAGGAGTCCAATAAACTCCACTCTCTCATGTTGATAGAGCTCGGGTAACTCCCTCATAAGGGTAACTCTCCTCATGAGCTCAGGGAACTCCCTCCTAAGGATGACTCCCCTCATGAGCTCGGTAACTCTCTTCTAAGGGTGACTCTCCTCGTGAACTTGGGTAACTCCATCCTAAGTGTAACTCCCCTCGTGAGCTCGGTAACACCTCCTTAAAGATGACTCTCTTTGAGGGCCAGTTGCCTTCCCCATGATTTTAACCACGTCCATTATTAATGTGCTAAATGAGACATTGGTTACAACTACCAACATAAAGAATAAAATGGAACTAAAAACATTAGATTCATTGATTCCAAGCAAATTATTGCAATAGTTTTCACTAGTGATCTATTAAACTGGTATTAGACTCTACCAATATTTAGGAAAATGATTTATGTAATAAACTAAATTAATCTAAGCTATCAAGATAATCAGAGAGAGTGTTTGAAAGATATATATTAATAGAAAAGTAAGAAAAACAAAATCCACCCTAGTTTTACTAATCAAATTGCTATCATGTTATAAAAACAATTAACTTTGTGGATATTCATATGAAATTATGAAAAGATCAACAAAACTTTTTTTAAGTTTCAAAATCATTCGAACCACAAAATAACCTGGTAGCTTCCGCTACTTAAATTACCAATGGACTCATATTCACAATCATGAATCTTTCAATTCTATGACTGACTAATACCCTAAATCAATTTCCCCTAATCCCTTAATGAGAAACTAATTTGAAAATATTGCATTAATCTCAAAAGACAATTTCTAAATCAAATTAAAAATCATCGCTTCCACAATTGATTATTTAACCTAATTCAAGAATTCCTATTAAACCCTAATTTCTTTTCCAAGTCATCAGAATTCAAATAAACCAAATCTCATTCCTGAAATAAGATTTATAAGAGGAATCACAATATGAATTTTCCACAAATCTAATAATCCTATAACACCATTACAAAAATCATCTTAGCATACCTAGGGTTTCATCAATTTCCACAAAGACAAATTAGAAAGACCTCAAGAAATAAAACAATTGCAAAACAATGAAGAACTAACACAAGAATTCATATCAATATCAATAATAAATAAAATAGCATGCAAAAGGTGAATCAGAGATCACCAAATCAGTTTATTACAAATATAAATCCTAAATCTCCAAAGGCTTCAAGCAATAAACTTGATGACAAAGTCTTTCAATCGATATCAAATAAGCACATGCACTATTCTCAATCTAGTCTAATCTAAAAAATGATTTCCCTCTCTTTTTTCTCTCTTCTAATCTATCTTTTGATCCGTCCAAACTAATCATATGCAACCCTCCTTCATCTATTTATAGAATGCAAATCCAGATAATTGAATCGTCACCACATACACCGGACTTTTCAACTTTAACGTCGGCGGCGTTCGATGATTCCTCAAAGCTACACAAGCAATGTTCAAGATAGCGTTAAAGAATTGTAATCTGTGGACACTTTACACTGGCGAAATGCCGGCGGCATAGCCTTCCAGGAGCCAGCGTAAGATAAAATTGCGAAGCCATCTTGAGTTTAAATCAACACTTGCAACATTCGATCTGGCTTTAATAATTTCAATTCTGTACACACACAACACCAGCTCAAGGCTGGCGGCGTAGGGAGCAAATTTTCTGGCGTACGTTGAAATTTCTTCAGCGCTGGTAAATCCTCTATTAAATGCTGGCGATGCTATATCTTCAATTGCTGGCGTTGAATGGTTTTTTTCTAAATTTGTATGAATTTCTCCAATTTGCTTGTACTTGAAATTCTAAGGACTTCAAGACATGAAATATCAATTAAAGCACACTTAAGTACCAATTCCACTTGATTTCTATAAAATCTATAACAAATTAGCATTCAGCTTTCCATGAAAAGTATATCAAATATGACTTTATCAACTAGCATCTCAACCTGGTTAGTTTTGACTGGCATTCCAACTGAGGAAGAAAAAGTAAAATTTTTGTAAGTACAAGAATCAATAGACTTCAAGCCTTGAGCAGGGAGACTTTGGAAAGGATTCAAACCTCAAATTAGACGAATTCTCCTGCATTCAACCAACCATAACTCGAAAATGTGGATTTAGACTGAACATAACCTCACCTCCCTAACCTCCCAAGCACGAGCCTAAGCTCGTCCATCAACCTTTGTCTGGTTGACCAAGGACGACAATGAATCTTAGCTCAAGAAGAAATCAACATGCCTAAGAAGAGGAGAGTAAGATCAATCCTGCCATGATAAGCCAATACCCAATAAGCCATCAAGAGATTAGGCTCAAAGGGGAGAATATGCCCCTGTGACCTCAACGACTTGCACTAGCCACAAAAATGGCCAAAAGAAAGGAGCTAGGAAGCAAGAGAAAGAGTCAAATGGTCACTCCATGATGACCTCAACCTTAAGCAACACCTCGAAGGCTCAGATTAATGAAGGTGGATGAGCCCTATTCACCTGGAACACGCCACCGTAGTCACCACGACATCTCTACCAAGTAATATACCTCGACGACCTCAACTCGGGGACCATAGAAGAGGAATAGAGTCCTAGATCAAACGACCGAGTACAAGTAGGAAATGGGCCTTAAGCAACATGCCCAACCCATTAACTGACCTCGATGACAGACCCACATATAGGCCACAAAGCTTCCAACCCCCTTAAACAGAGATCGCAAAGCACCAAGAACACCGTGCAATTTGCGACCTCCAAGGGCCTAACCTCTTAACCCAAAGAATGTTAATTGGAAGAGAACTCATGATTCACTCCACTCCTGGAAACAAAAAGAGAAACCATTTCAAAACTCCAAGATTGAAATGAGAGAGCTGAATTTGGTTTGTTGAGAGACACTCCACCCGCTAGTACTATTTATAGGGGAAGAAAAAATGCACCACAATCATCATTAAATGCAGTCGAATCTCGATAATCTCAAGTACAGATCACCCCAACCATTCGATCGGGCCTCGAAAACACATGAATCTCGAAAATGATAGATTTCTAGCACAAATAGATCTGGTAGTGAGATAAGGCTGTGGCTTGCAATCACTTCGCCACTACCTACCACCATGTAATGTACAGACGAAACAGGACACAATGCATTAAATTACATACTACAAAAGCAGGCGGTCGCCGTTTGAGCATCGATCTCGAATCTCAACTAAGCTCGAAATTCAAACATTTAGTGGAATTTTCAACAAAAAATAGATGCACAGTAGAAATAACTTGAAAAGAGACACGACATTCAAGAAAGAAACTTCATTAAGACAAAATGATATTACACAAATGATAAATGCGTAAATTTTACAGATTTATTCTAGTAAAATTCATATAAAAACTAGTATTTCACTATATCTGCTAAAAAGATGTGAAATATCCATTTTACGGTTCAGTTGCAAGAAATTTGAGAAAATGGATAAAAAAAATGGGTTTTTCATGATAAATTCATGTTTTTCACAGCTATTGATTTAATCTTGTGTAGATGTGATTTCAAGTCCAAGCCAATCTGCATTTATGCAGCAACCGAGCATGGCATTGACCAAATCTAGCAAAAATTAAGTCGGTCAAGTGGCTCAATCCACCGACCAGACTTGTTGAAGAACATCCACTAAGCCATTCATGACAGATAACCAACCAAAGTAGATCACCGAGCTCACCGAACAAAGCCATTCAACAAGCTAGTCAAATGCAATAGGATACCCAATTAGAGCAGATGAAGAGCACCGATCAACTCCTTCACTAGCAATATCAAAGCAACTTGGAGCGCCCATGAGAGAAGCATACCGACCTAATCTTTGATCTCCAACCTAAGTTGTACATACTAGTCTTTGAGCTCCATTCCAACCAAGCAATGCAATCGAGCATTAATCAAAAGCCTATTCATGTCGAGCTCCTCTGAGAAAGACAAGACTAGAACAGGATCAGCTTTGTTATGCCAAATTTCAACATCGATCACACAACACATCGAGCTAACACAGAACGTCAGAGCCCTTGATGCAGAAGCAGACGTGGTCGTGGTGATCAGCATCCATTCGAGTTGAACTGATTTGTGATTGACCTAATATGAGTCAAGCACAAAAAGAGCACATCCCAAGCTTCTAATGCAACACGCAGGATAAAGCAGACCTGAGAATTATAGCACTAATTTAATGGTAGTGCTCAAATAATAGTAGCAGACCCGACCTTACTTGATTGGCGAGCATCAAATTAGCAGTGGATAGTCAAGTCCCATCGTACCGACCAAGCACAATGAGCGAGCAAAACAGATGCAGCAAACTTGAGCTTGACACAAATCAGCTTTTAACAAGTTACGTAACTGAACTGACTTGGTGCTGGTGCTGACATCGAGCGCCTGTCCTACCAACCCCAAGCACCAACCCACTCCCACCGACCTAATTTGATCTTGAACAACCGAGCACTCACTTACACCGACTTGCTTCATGCTGACCTGAATCAATCGCATTAGATTGAGCACCCAAGCTGTAGTCACACATCGTGAAGTTGGCACAAGCAAAACAAATAGAACAGCAGCAACCAAGCTTTCATTTGTAGCGAGCAAACAACTACCATACCAGATGCACCAAAGACAACACCGACCAGCAATTCTAACCAATAAACTAAGCAGCTTCTAGAAGTACGCATCAAAATTGAGCTAATGAAATCCAAAGGTCCTAGCACGTTCTATTTTATGACCTTGTTATTTTTATTATCTTTTTGTCTTGTAAATATTTTATAAGACTTTTTGTCCTTTTTTTGTACTTTCTATATAATTTTAGGGATCCACTCCATACACATGTCACATCACTTTTCACCAACTTTCACCAACTTCCACCAACCTTCACATCACCAAACCTTCACTTACCAACCCACCATTCACGGATCCTATATATACCATTTTCATCTTCATTTTTGGGGTCATTCATCTTGGAGAGACCAAGTCTTGGTCTTAGTCTTAGTCTAACCCTCTTGGGTCTAGACATTGCAAATTTCCATCCACATTCACCTCACTACCCAACCTCGACCTCAATCCATAGACCTTGACCTCGACTTCACCTCATCGTCCGGCACTATTCATTCTGAATATTCACAGTAGAGTTAGATGCTTAGAATTACTAGAAGAGATTCTACAATTTCTAGGTGATATCACTCCTTTATCGTTTGTAATGGATTATGTTCAAATTTACATGAATTAAATTCCATTATTTAGTATGAACTGGACTTGTTTAGTGGGATTATGTGATATGTATATGGATTTCTTAAGTAATTGATTAGTTGATTTGGAACCTCGGTTATTTCTAGTTCAATGTTTACAAGGTCAAAAATTTGTCTATGAACTTCTTATAAATTAGAGCTTAAGATACTCAATTGAAATAGAAAATACAACTTCGAAACTGACACAGACACGTGTTGTTTCGGCTCAAGTTGTAGAACTCGTGTTATTAATACAATTGAAATTATGGTTTATTGATATAAACACGTGCTTGAACCATAAGTTCAATTAAAATAACATGGCTTGTAAGAGGAATGTTATTTGACTAATAATTATAAATGGATTACTCGAGAGAGATATCCATGTTATAATTATAATTTTGCAACTCGAAAGGAAAGCAAATTCTTATGAGTTTAATCAAAATCCAAATGAACAAACCCGGTTATAATTACAAAGCAATGAATGGAAATCCTAACAAAAAACATTACATAATCCCACAACTACTTTACTGCAGGAGTTTCAAAGAGTAGTTTTAGTGTTAATTTAGTCATAATTTGTAGTGGTGGAAGTAGTTTAATTAGTTTAGAAATCTCAAAACTCTAATTCGATTGCCTGGATTAGAATAAAACCAATATAATCTGGTACTTAGTCAATTAGCTCCTTATGGATTCGTCCTGGTACTCACCAATTTTATTACCGCATATGCAGTTGGCATATTGGCTGGTAGTTTTACGCTATCAAAATAGTCTTTAAAAAAAAAAGGCGTATCAATGAACTACCATTACAGGCAAATATTGTTGAGTTCGACTCCTACATGATTAAAGAAAACACAAAGCTAAACTAAAAATAATCAACAGAATATCGGCCAAAAGTCTTCTCGTTAGTGACGAGCTAAGGAACAATAACAACGATCTCCTCTTGCGGCTCAGCTGGTATATCTCCACCTACCTCAGCATCGTTCTGTTAAGCCTCTGAAACAGCTAGCATCAACATAACCTCCACCTCAGGGACACACTACTCAGCCCTCTGCACTGTGTCATGGGTAGGGCCTTCACCTTGCCTTGTAACAACAATGGCCTCCTCTTCCTCCCATGTGTGCCCCCCCTCTTCTTCATCTTCCTCATCCTTCAAAGTTGCTTCACCCACACAACCTGCTAAGAAGCTAAGGTCCAGCTCAAGAAATTACCTGACCACCTCATCGCGAACGACCCAAGCACTTTCCTTAGCAATCATCTATTGCCACTATATCCACCGCTGGCTCGCGAAGAGGTCCTATTGAATACACTTCTTCGCTACCTCAACAATAACCTACTCATCCTCAAGTTCAGCAATTCGAGCCTGCAACAAGGAAACACCAAAATATAAGTCTGCCAGAACATAATCAAATAACAAAAGGTAAAAAGAAAAAAACATTCAACCTTAAGACCATCATTATCTCCCCTGATCATATTAAAATTTGCTATGAGCTATTTCACACGAAACGACAAAGTATCTCCCTCATGTTTCACGTCTTTCCACTTCTTCTCCAAATCACTAGCAGCACCCTTTAGGCTCAACTGAACCCGTAAGGCCTCCTATTGTGCATGAATGGCTGCTGCGTCAACACGATTGATGAGCTGGTCCCTCTCCTCCTCCAACTCGGTAACCTCACTTTGTAGCCTGATCCTCCTACGCCTCTCCTCAAAAGCCTCCTTCTTCAACTCAGCAATATGAGCCTTCAGCCGCTCCAGCTCATCGCTCGCCTACAGAGAAAACAATAAGTCCAAAAGGTGGCACTCGAAAAAAAAATAATAATAAACTGTGCACTTAATAAAGTAGAACTTACAGCGCCCCAACTCAACCTCGCACACCTTGTAACTTCAAAAAGACCACTATAACCTACATGAGTCAAGTTTATGTTGGTGATTGTGCCCTAGGCTAATTACTAGAAATTGCATTCATAAACATTTCTATTATATTGTTTGCATGTTTACTTTATAATAAGATTCATGAATAATTTAATTATTCTAAATGTCCCTAGATGCTCATTATTGTGGGAACAATAATGAATTAAATCTAGTATGAAGTTGACTGATAATCATGGGATGTTTATTTGTATAGAGATACAAATCAAACTCATAGGTACATGGTGGAGAACCATGTACTGGACTAACCCGCTTTGAAATCACTATATGGATTAGTGTCATAAGTGATTCTCAAAATAAAATGTCATCATATCCTTAGACCTGAAATCATCATGGATTCCAACATGAGGAATATTAAGTTTCAACTCAATCAAACGTTGTCTTTAACCGGATAATTATAAAGGTTGAGATTGGACATAATATAAATCATGTAGAGGAAGTTGAGTGATTAAGATGGGATTTGTCCCTCTCGTTGTGAGAGAGATATCTCTGGGCCCCTCGATGAGTGAGATTGAGAAATGCATGGCTGTGCTTAAATAAATTGATAGTGTGATCAATTTCATTTATTTTTATCGGTTCACTTAGAAATCGAGAAATGATAAGATTGAACGATATAAGGATGATACTATCCATGCCTTATATTCAATCTAGATATCATGTGACAAAAGGATAATGACATAAGTTATGGATTAGGTAAAAATCGGATCACTGATCTTCACTTAATTTGGATAAACACAATGTCTTGCTAGAGGCTACTTATGTTTTGTTGACTAAAATTGTTTAGGTCAACTGCCAACATTAAGTGAACCTATAGGGTCACACACAAAAGAACGAGTCAAAAGGATCATGGACTAAATTTAATGTCTTATGGTAATAATAATTTTTATTATTAAGAATAATAATAAATTAAAGGATCATGGACTAAATTTAATGTTTTATAAGAATAATAATTTATTACTATTGAGAGTAGTAATAAATTATTACATTGTTATGTGCAAGAATTATGTTTTAAGAAATATTATCCCTAATTAGATTGAGAGGCACTAATGTCATTACTCATGTGAGAATGACATTAGTATAAAAGGCACATAAAGAGATCTCTTTAGGGTTAACGACTTGTTTGTCGACATTAGACCGGCAAAGAAAATCTGCAAACCCTAAAGAGTGAGGCACGAAGAGTCGTGTGTGAAAATCCCAATATCATCTAGAAATGTTCTAGATTACGCTAGCATGTCAAGGATCCTTTTAAAGAGTGCTCGTTCGTGTGGATACCGTAGAGGGTATTGTGGTTTTGCGGTACCTGCAAATTCGATCTGCAAATTGATTTCAAGTTTCAAGCTTTTAGAGGTATGAAATCAAAATATTTGTTTTGTTTTAATCTAATCAATACACATGGATACTGGGTTAGGGTTTTTTTTTTGAATTCCGATGCGAAAGATTTGATCTTTATAATTTTAAAACCCTATGGAAACCCAACAATTTACATAAGAAAGAAGGCAGGTAAAAGGTAAAAGGAGAAGGGCAATAAGAAGATACCTCATATAACTTGTGAGCAGAAAAGTCCAACACGTAATCCTTGGACTTTAGCTCGCTCAACATAGTCCTCACCTTATTACTATCCTCCATAATGTTAACGTCCTTAAACATTCCCCAATTGATGACCGCGTCACTCCATTTAAGCGCCCTACCGCGCACATTATCAATTTGGGCCCACTTAGCTGACCTCCAGCATTCACCAATCTAATAGGATCACCAGTGCTTCCGGCAGCCTCAATTCTAAGAGACCCCTAACTAGTAAGGAGAATGGCACTAAGGGAATGAGGAAGTATGCTCTACACTTCGAGCGAACGAGGACCTAGCGGAGTTCATACCTCCATACCACAGGAGCCTCCATACCATAACAACTACGCTCTTGGAGACTCGGTGGCAACACAACTTGAACATCCTGCACAAGAGGAATAGGTTGATTGGGTCCCTCAGCCCCCATTGCCTACTTCTTCGTGATTGCCTTCAACTTCGTAACCTTCTTCCTCTTCTTGCTCGATGAATTGGGAAGCGGCTCACCGATATCAATCGTTGACATAAGAACATCTGCAAGAGCACGAAAAAAAACAATATTAGTTAACACATTATCATGAAGCTTACTAAGTCAAGCCCGTCTACTAACAAAAAATAAGAACACCACAAATCGACATAGCCTCTCCATAAAGAGTTTGACCTAATAGACTTTGAGGTGGTAACGAGGGGAAGAGAGAGAGAAAGAGAGAAGCGATGTCTACAAAGATGGAACCATAGCTCGAGAAATAGAGATCGCCTCGCCCTTAGAAACCGATGCTCCCCTCAAAAATTCCTCACTACAAGTGCGGCATCATAAGGCTTCCCACCTTACCTTTGCAATGCTTCCTTCAACTCCCTCAACCCCTTGGCATCATACAACATCAACTTCCATGGCTTTTCACTTCGGATGGGCTTACCCCAATCCATCTCCACCCAGAAATCGAACCTCCATTATATGCCCTCATCCAACCTAACTACCCAAAACCCACTCTTCCGGTCAAACCCATTTAAGCAAGTGAGACCAGTGAAGAAGGGAAGTTAGCCTACTTAGCAAGATATTACCACCCCTCCTTTGACTTTTTGTATAGGAAAAACTAGGGACACAGGCTTAGGGTATAGCCACGCCATGATACTAAGGCAGATAACCTCAAAGGCCACCAATATCCATCAGGCATTAAGCAATAAATAAGCCAAATATAGTCGATGGTTTTTAAGAACTCCTTATGAAAAGGGGAGAAAGGCATCCTCAAGCTGAACTTAAAAGCCTTCTTCTATAAAGCCAGTCATTAACCCCAAAGGAGACAGACTTGATCTAACTTCAAAGGCATAATGTCCTCCCACTCCTAGGGAGCACCTCGCAAATGGCCCTAAAGGCCTCCTTAGAAAGCTTGTAGCAGATCCCGTTGGGACCATCGCCTCGAGTCCCCCCCCCCCCCCCCCCCCCCCCTCCCCCCCATGTGTAAAGGGATGATGGCCCTTTTCTCCAAACCATCGGAAGGGTACTTGTCTACAAGGCACCAATAGATCTCGTCAGCTAGCTCCACATAAGAATGTACATTCAAAATGGCCCATCTCTCCGCTGGCCACACATATACCAAACCAAACCCCTCACCACAGTCACTAGCAGAAGCAGAACCGCCACTTTCAAACCTTTTCCCACCACTCGAGCCCAAGATCCCCCATCTCTAGGTAGCCTCTTTTTCGTCCCTCCTCACCTCGTCCACCAATTGCTATACCCTACCGACCACCTAATACTTGGGAACCGTGCGGCCTAAATACCTCGAGCCCATCACTGCAATTATCATGACTGACACGACCCCTATCATGTCCCCCAGAAACCCCACCAGGCTTCCCCAACAAACCTGACAAAAGCAAATGAAAAACAACAAACCATCTTACCACTAGACAAGCTCAGTGTACATGAACCCCAACGACTATGATATTAGGGGATGCAGCTCTAAGAACAATGATGTCAAGAACACTCCGGCAATGTGACGACTTCCTCCAACTCACCTCGCGATTAAGCTTAGTGCCGTCTCTCTTCTCACCCTTGTGCAACGAGAGTGATGGGAACAAATGTTGACAACCATAACAAGCCATGAACCGCTTGGCCTACCAGCGTTGCCACTAAGTCAGTAAGCCCTATAAGCCATCAGTCCCAGCCCATTGAAAAAGGCCTAAAGAATGGAATGAAGGACCATGACCAGACTTGGAACAAGAACCTCGGATGTTACCTATGCAAGCCCTGTGAACATACATAAAGGATCTGTCCCTAAATTTAGAGAGGTTCTCGCTCAAGTTCAACCTGTAGATAATCGCTCGAGCCTACTGACGAGCATCCAACCAAGATGACCTCAAACTCCCACACCCCAGGAGGACATCATCAGCCTATCTCCACTCATTGAAGTCGTCGCCCCCAGCTTAGAAACCCTCGACACACTAGGTGAAAACTTATCCAGCACAAGAAGACCTAGTGGTCTCCTCTTGGTATGGCTTAAAGCACTATAAATAGTCCTATCCTTCTCTGGGAAAGGGAGAGAGTTCTTCCTTTTCTTTTCCTTGAGGACCTACGGACTAACTTTAGTGTCGAAGTGGTGGCATCGAGCAATCCCTTGGTGCTCCTCTGACAGTTGTTTCCATATTTGCAGGAGCTATCTCTACTGGCAAAATTAGCTCGTGCAACACTAGGGTTTTAAATGTTCTAACTTAAATTCGTGTTTTTGTAGTTGAAATTGGCAAAATCAAAGGCCACCAAAGTCTTTAGGAGATCAAGAACTTCAAGACCCACCACCTATTTGTTGTCAACAACTACCGAAGGCCCCTTGTTGGAGCAATGCTGACCACCGCTAGACCCTAAGAGCACAAAACACCACTCCATGGCTTTTTTTCTTTTAACTAAAATCAAGGTCACTAGAGGGACCGCAACCTTTGAAAAACGTCTATCCAACCTCCTCCTAAAAGCTCCGCTATTGCCAAATCACTGGAACACCACCTCACCAACTGCCCATCGCTGTCGTCATTTCCATCGCTAGCCAAGCACCACCACCCCCTTCTCCCCAGCCCAATTAGTGTTCATATTTCACACACGAGCTAGGTAAGTTTCTCACCTATATTTTCTTTTTCATTTTTCTAAATAATATTAATGATATTAATTAAGTTAAGTATAATAATAATTAAAAATTCAAATTTTGAGTATCAATGAAAAGTTTATGTGTATATTCTAATTGGTTGCTTTGAAAAAAAGTAAAGACATGTAATTAATGGATGTCATAATTAATTTTGGATATGTATAAAATTTGCTGCCAATAATAAATATTTTTGTGGATACTTCATTTTCACCATAATATTTTGTTAATAAATTTAATTTTTACTATAATGCTTTATTAATATAAATTTGATAAATTGGATTTTAGCATGATATGTTAATTTGAATATATGGGATTGTCATGATCTATGTGATGCATTAGTATTTCATTAATGTATTATTATGTCATGATCTTCGATCTTGTGAACATACCATCATTTATCTGTCGATGATGGTGTAGAATGATAACATGGCTCTAATTTTATAAGCTGATGGTGAGTAGGTATAGGGTAGGTAGGTTATGAAGTATTACTCGTACCCTACCCCGTATGCTACATAGTATTAGATTTGATACCCGGAACCTATCCTGTGATATCTTTTACCCATCCTATACCCTGTAACTTATAAAATCTACAGGGTACAGGGTATCCTATGGAACATGTTGATTTACTTACGAAATATCTTTCTTTTTTTTATATTTTCATAAGTTTCAGGTTTATAGTATTTTATATCCTATAGTATGTTTAACTACCTTAATCTCATACATTCGCTATAAATATCATGTAGAAAGGAATTTTAAAAGTAATTTGTTAATATCACAAGTTCTGTAATGTGTAGAATCTATCTATGTGGGGAAGCTAAAATTTATAACAAAAACCTATCAAACGTGTTTATATGATATTAAACGAAATTGTAGAAATTGTAGCAGATTCTAAAATAAAAAACTTTAAAGCAATTTTCATATTAACTAGTCGTAGAAAATAAATAGCATATCTATATAATTTGGGAGCTCAGGTATATACATACAATTATAAGCGTTCTAAAATAAAAAATAACAAGTGTTTCTAAAATAAAATAGTACAAATTCTTCTATAATAAAAATTTTTTGAAGATAATTTACAAGATAATAATCTTGAATAAAAAGTAGTCATCAAATAAAAAATGGAATATTGTTATTTATTTTGTGTATGCTAACATTGATTTATAATATTTAATAAGACAGATATAATATACCCTAAAATATGTACTAGTACAGGTTCCGAGATGAGTACAGAGTATGAAAACATCATACCCATACCCTACCTTGTGAAAGCAGGTTTCATAATCTATACCTGGACCCTACCCTGTAACCTTCAATACCCACCCGGACCCTACCCAGTCGAGTAGGGTCCGAGTGGGTACCCTATACAACATGTTTGCCCGCTTACCCTATTATTTGTTATCGTTATTGTTCTTATTTAAAATTTTTTTGACACTTAGGAAAATCAGCTTTTATAAAATTATCAAAAATCTAATTTAATAAGATTTAAGACCCACAACAAAAGAAAAATCAAGTTTTGTGCAAAAAAAAAAAAACTTAAATAACTTAAAGTGATAATATTTCAAATTTTCTAAAATCAACCAATATACTAAAACTTTTACAAATTTGAAAGAATTATGTATTGTCTAACTCCAACTAGCGGGTATGTAGGAACCTAATGGGTGACAATATATATAAATATTTCTTTTTGTAAAATTGATATGAATTTGTAAATATTGTTATTCTTAGTATAATTTAATTGATGATATGTAAATTATGTTGTCTTTAGAAAGCATTAATGACATTAGTTATCTTCTCTAAATTTGATCAATCTGTATAATTTTGCAAATGTTAATTTTGGTAAACATTTTATTTGTAAATAACACATAGGAATTCAAATTAAGATACAATGAGAAGCAACTTATAATCGGAAAGTTTAAAAGTGATAATCGCTTTGATTTTAATAAGATAGCACCTGGACTTAGCAATCTCTAGTCCTATTTTCTTAAAAGACTTTTGACATATCAATAGTAAAATTAGGCCTAACCTAGCCACTACTCTTAATTTAATTTTTTTCCCGACTCTAATTGGGTAGCGACTCCAAACTTTTTTTAAAAAATTCAAAAGTTCCTTTAATTCTTAGTTGATGATTTATGTCAAACAAGTTAAGGTTTGATATAAATTGGATTGAAAGAAATTGAACCGAAAATCAAAATCCAGGCTCGATACTTTATATATAAATATAAATAGATATATTCAGCCCAGATAGATGTTTTAAGATATGATATAATCTTGTTTATTATCAATAGTAGCGGTAATAGTACTAGTTATTCAACTATATTAATGTAAACACATTAATAAACAAAAGTAACAAGAATATCACTTCTATATAATTGACCTAAGAAGTTATCGTATGACGCTACATTTTCACCTATAACTAAGAAGATAAACAAAGAATGAGCCAAAATATAGTATACAACACCGCACGCACGTGTGAATAAATGCCACAACGATAACAATAAACACAACGAACATTCGTTTATTATTTTCTTACTTTAAGTGTTACAATCATTGCATTGCTTACTACTTCATAACAATTAAACATATTTAATATATATACAATATTGATTTCTATATAATCCATGAGTCTAAGACTTCATCAATCTATGAATCACCTAAAACTACTTAAATTCTTTCAAAATGCAACCACACTAGGGCTAATATTAATATCAATAATAACTCCTGGTCCACCAATAACGGCCATGCACAACTAGAAAATAAATTAATTAAGTAATATATTTAGGTAACACATCAATGTCTAAACAATAAATAGTTCTCACAACCTTGAAATCCCAGCCATAAAACATCATAAATTATCTTAGTATTTAATTTGAATCTAACTTGACTTGTTAATTGTTACTTCCTCTTCTATTGCATTAAGCCCTCACTTGACAATTTCTTAAACTTGAGAATAGTTAAATTAAGTTACCTTTTATGGATGTAACCTAAGTGTTGAAGAAGTAAAAGAATGGATAAAACATGATATAAAAGGTGAAAAACATGGTTAGAACAAGTTTAGCAACACAAATGATAAAAGGTCAAAAACTTTTGATGCAAAACAAGGGGAGTCAATGGCATTTTGTGTCAAATACCTTGTACCTTTTTCACACAATGCACAACTAGGGGTATTCTTTGCTTGATGTTGTGGACTCTTCTCAAAAAGTCTAGAACTTATACTTAAATTCTGAAATTCCTACCAATTTTCATCCCTATACTTCAAAATTTTTTTCCCATCAAAAGTCCACATTCCTTCATAGAAAACCAAATCTCTAAAATTAAGATTGAAGAGGGATATTTTAGTAATTGAATGCTTAGCCCATTTTAATGCCATGGGCCTAGTCATTATGGGCTAGTGACAAAGTTTAAAAGAATGGGTTCAAAAAGATATGGCGTAGAGAGATTTGGCTTGGTAGGCTTGAAACAAAGATTATTGGACTGATTTATTCTGATCTCAATCTTATTTTGTTTTCTCGCATATGAAAGGTAGACTCCAAAATTTTTTTCTAGGTTAATTTGGGTTTCATTTGATTGAAAAATGTTCATAAGGACTAAAATAAACCTTAAACCCTTTTATATCAAAAAAATGGTTGTTTTAAAAGAATAATGGGCTTCGTTTATGTTGTAAAATTCCTTAGTGTTGAGCTTGAGTGTTCAATATGGATTTTGATGAGACAATATAATACATAAATAACCATTTATTTGTTATAAAACTACACTTAATTAGTCATAAATATATATATTATGCATGTTTGTAGAGTTTTTCTACAGATTTTTAGCAAAACAAAAGCATGTCAAGGGTAAAACAAGAGCACGGCAAGAGAAAAATAGGAAGCATGCAAGGGCAAAACAAGAGCATGTCAAGGGCAAAACAGGAAGCACGTCAAGGGCAAAACAGGGGCATGTCAAGGGCACAATAGGAGCATGTTAAAGGTCAAGTCGAGGGTCAAGTTTAGGTCTCAACATATCAAGATTTAGGGCTTGACATGCCCAAAACCAAGGCAACTATCAGAGTGATTATTGACGGTCAAATTTAGGCCTCGACATATCAAGATTTAGGGCTCGACATGTTCAAAATTGAGGCTCAAAGAGGTGCGCATGTGAAAGGTTGTCGCGAGACAAAGTTGAGCGTGACATAGCTGATATGGACAAAAAAAAGCCGTTAGAGAACATTTAATGCACGGGAGTTTATAGACATTGTGTCTAATGGACTTTTGAATTTTCAAAGGCTATTTATATACAAAATCCAGAAGATCAAGATGGAAGAATGAAGTGACGAATTATTTTACGAAGCTCATTAATCACGATCAAACAAATTCTTTTTTTTTTTATTCTCTTATACATAATATTTGCAAATATCAAGAGAGAGAAAAATACTCTAGTACTCAGTTCATTTATCGCTATTCATGCAAAAGCACTTAGAGAGAGAAAGGGAATATTTCTTATTTCCTGTGTGAGTGTAATATTGTTCATCTTGAGCTAACTCTTTCAAGTTAATATAGTGGTGGTGAAGACCTCGAAAGAGGCAATTTGGTGAATCGTGGAGAGTAGGCAAAGACTCGAACTCCATGTTAAATATTTGTCTTGCTTCTTCTCTTTATATTTTTCGTATTATTATATTTTTATCCGCTACAAATTTATTTAAGTTCTCATTCTACTGGTTTAAATTTTCAAATTTTTAAAATTCGAGTTTTAGGCAAAATACTCAATTCATCCGCTCCCTCTCTCTTCCCCCCCTCCCCCCTCTCGAGTATTCCTATTATATATTTTTCACTTAGGCTTTCTTTAAGCCCATTTGCAAGCTCATCTCATTACTAAAAAAAGAAAGGCTCCAATCTTAGTTGCTGGATCCTTAAGATTGACACGAGGACTACCATCAACTTTCAACATCTATAAATAGGGGATATTCTTCTCATTTGGGGTCATTCTGTGTATTTCTAAGATTAAGAGTAACATGAAAACTCTATTAAAGTATCTTCAAAAACGATCAAAACATTTATTTAACAACAACTAGAATCAGCCTGATTTAATCTTTTGTCACATTCGAGCACTTGAGAAATCGAGTTTGCATATTCCTCCTCCCATGCCTCTCTCTATAGCATCTGTATACGTATTATTAGTTTAGGATTCCTCTTAGATTGAGTAGCACGCTTGTTGCACGTGATCAACCAGTTACAACAACCTTACCAAGATTCAAAATCTATTACACTATATGTCTATATCATAAGTTATCATCTCCTCCACATTAATTTACAAACCAGCACCAAGGAATTCTAATTTTATAAGTACTTGAAAATTGAGATCTTCTTTCACACCTCACTTTTCTACTCCTATACTTACAGAAACTTATCATATTTGTTAATCTGATCAATTCTAGATTAAACTCGCTTACCTAGACACCCAAATAACATCAAAATGCTTTTACTTATCATAAAAAACCAAGAACTAAACTACTTTTTATCTACCCTTTACTTTTCTTAGCAATCAAGGGTTGTAATGGAAAGAAAACACCTCAAGAAGAACTTTAAGCAAAAGACATGCACTAGAAGCAAGGAAACAACAAAAAAGGAAAGTACTTACCTTAACAATTTTTTAGATATTACAAGGGAAAAGTACAAGAAGCTAGTGGAAAAGGCAGAGAACTTGTCAATAAGAAAGAAGAGGCAAGGGAGAGGGAAAAAAGAGATATAGTTTATTAATATATTTTATTTTAAATGAGGCAAAAGATAAAAATAATCTTAAGATAATCAAAATTCATTGCTATTAAATTATTAACTAGCAGACGATGCACCCGCATTGCGAATGTAAAAATTAAATAAGAAAATGAACTTCTACAATGATCAACATTGTTAAAGTTAATTGTATGCAAAATCAATAGATGAAGGAAGAAACTAAAAATATTGCATAAATTGCATAAAAAAAGATGAAAAAGAAATCAAAAAATTAATTTTAATACACCGTAACTATTTATTACAAAGTTATAACACATGAATCGTAATCACAATTATTTTGCTTCATCGAAGACGTAGCCATATACCTACAAAATAAATGAGACATTAGAAAGGGAATTTATTTAATCAAATTATACTTCTATATATACACTTAAGTGACTTGGTAATTAGTTTATCGAACTCCTTATATAACAGCTCATTTGCAAAAGTTTTGGTCTTGAAAAACTCCATATTGAATGAAATATAGTGGAGTAAATGAAATAAAGTGTTTGTACTTATTAAATTGAAAAACAAAATTGCAGTAAGACGGAATTTTAAACCTTAGTAAGACAAAATTTGATATATGTAATAACTTTTGCTCTGCAAAATGAAAGAAACAACGTATTTATATTAAATAAAAGCTAACATATAAAGGGGATGATGTTTGATAATATCATACCACAACAGCAATCTTATATGATAATCATTACGTATCAGATTTCACGTATTGTTCGTGTTGTACTTGATGATTAGGCCCACCTTCATATCTTCAAGTAATTGACAATATAATGAAAAGGAAATTGTACTTTTGCACGTAATTAGTAATGCACTATCTAAAAATTATACAATGGAAGTTATGACATTTGTTTTATACTAGTGTATTACATGTGTTGCTGAAGCTTTCCAATTGCTTGTTTTATTATCTTAATGAATGTTCTTTTGTCAGTTTTAATAGAGAATGCCCAACCGAAACTATAAATTCTCGAATAATTTCTTTATGGGAGGAAAAAACTTATGTAATCAATAAAATTTCATACCTTCTTGGAATTGTAAAATCTTAATCCAAAAAGAAAAAACATATAATAAAAAGAAAATATACATGATAGATATAGATGTAAAAAACATATAATAAAAAGAAAATATGCGTGATAGATATAAATGTCATATAAGGAGATTGTTGGGAACATATTGTGGAAATCTCTAAATTAGTCAACCAAGCATCAAGAGGAATTACATAATTTAATGTGGATTAAAGTAAACGTGGGATTAAATGTGGGATAAATTATACTTTATCATTCCTTCGAATGGGTGTGGAGACGAATGAGAAAGTTCTCACTTAAATTATAAAGATGATCATATAATAATATTATAGAGATTGATAAATTACCATATAAAACTATATGAAAAAAAATGTGCAATGAATGAGAGGCTTAAATTATATAAATAGATAGATAGATAGATAGAAGAATAGAACGAATAGGTTTAAATAGCAATTATGATTCTTTTCTTGAGTCAATATTCTTAAATCCAATAATAAGTTTATTTCCTTAAATAAATTGGTCAAATAATAATATTAGAGAGATTGATAAATTACCATATAAAACTATATGATAAAAATATGCGATGAATGAAAGGGTTCTAACTCAAATTATATAGATAGAAGATATATAGATAGATAGATATAGATCAAATGGTAATGATGATTTTTTTCTTTATTCAATATACTTAAATGCAATGATAAGTTTATTTCCTTAAATAAAATGATCAAATAATAATATCAGAAATATTGATAAATTACCATATAAAACTATATGATAAAAATGTGCAACAAATGAAAGGATTTTGGCTTAAATTATGTAGAAGATAGAAAGAATATATTTAAATAACAATGATGATTCTTTTCTTTAGTCAATATTCTTAAATGCAATAATAAGTTTATTTTCTTAAATAAAATTATCAAATAATAATATTAAAGAGATTGATAAATTACCATATAAAACTATATGATAAAAATGTGCGACGAATAAAAAGATTCTGGCTTAAATTATATAGATAGATAGATATATATTAAATAGAAATTAAATTATATAGATAGATAGATATAAATTAGATTGCAATGATGATTCTTTTTTTTAGTTAATATTCTTAAATGCAATAATAAGTTTATTTCCTTAAATAAAATGATCAAATAATAATATTAGAGAGATTTATAAATTACCAGATAGAGCTGTATGATAAAAATGTGCAACAAATGAAAGGGGTCTGGCTTAAATTATATACATAGATAGTTATTGATTAAATAGCAATTAAATTATATAGATAGATAGATATAGATTAAATAGCAATGATGATTCTTTTATTTAGTCAATATTCGCAAATGCAATGATAATTTTATTTCTTTAAATAAAATGATCAAATAATAGAGATTGATAAATTACCATATAAAACTATATGATAAATATATGCGACGAATGAAAGGGTTCTGGCTTAAATTATATAGAAGATATATAGATAGATAGATATAGATTAAATAGCAATGATGATTCTTTTTCTTTTTTTAGTCAATATTCTTAAATGCAATAATAAGTCTATTTTCTTAAATAAAATGATTAAATAATAATATCAAAGAGATTGATAATTATCATACAAAACTATATGATAAAAATATGCGACGAATGAAAGGGTTTTAGCTTAAATTATATAGAAGATAGAAAGAATAGATTTAAATACCAATGATGATGATTCTTTTTTTTAGTCAATATTCTTAAATGCAATGATAAGTTTATTTCTTTAAATAAAATGATCAAATAATAATATTAGAGAGATTTATAAACTACCATATAAAGCTATATGACAAAAATGTACAACGAATGAAAGAGTTATGACTTAAATTATATAGATGGCTTAAATTATATAGATAGATAGATAGATATAGATTAAATAGCAATTAAATTATATCGATAGATATAGATTAAATACCATTGATGATTCTTTTCTTTAGTCAATATTCTTAAATACAATGATAAGTTTATTTCTTTAAATAAAATGATCAAATAATAATATTAGAGAGATTGATAAATTACCATATAAAACTATATGATAAAAATGTGCGACAAATAAAAGGATTTTGGCTTAAAATATATTATATAACAAGTAAATTTTATATTATTTGGATTGTACAAAAATGCAATACTTTGAAAAAATAATTCTCAAATTATTGTTTTCTTAAAAAAAATTGTAAAATTATGTGTTGAAGGCACATATTTAACATTTAACATGTACCTTCGACCTGACCTATAATTTACAAAGAAGGTGCATTCTTCAAATGCATCTTCAGTATAAAAGATGATGTAAGCTTATCCAAGACAGCTAATTTATTCAAATTCGATGTGAAATCGAGACCTTAATTTATCCAAAATTGAATTTGAACTTGAATATTGATCTCATATCAAAATCTAAGACGGATCTCTAGCTTAGGAGTGGCTTGTCAAATGAACACAGTGGCTATCGGAAGCATGGAAGTGTTGTACAGATGCTTGTTGAGAGTAGTTTGGCACAAAGGATCAATTAAGTATGGGCTACGTTCTACTACATTTAGTGGTGGAAATGATGATAGACTAATCATAAAGTGGATGGTGGTGATAGAAGGAGTCGAGAAGTGGATAGAGATTTCGATAGGTGATGTGGTTGGCTTCAAAGGTGCATTTGCAAAACACACTTTCTTTAATAAAATTTATTTAAATGGAAGGGGCATCTTCTAACTGTTCTTTTATATAGAAAATGGAAAGTCAATCTATACTCAAGATAAACTTTAAAAACATGCTGTTCTCAAATTTTTTTTAAATGTTATATTTTAGTACAATGTGTTAATTGCTACTAATCGTGCACCATTTTTTATGGCACTAATGACCTAAATTGGAAACTTAGGATGGAGAGTTGTGAAAGCCAATGATTATGACTCATGGAAAATTATCCAATTCAATAACAAGGAGATATCTTTCAATGAAGACCCAACACTCACCGAAGAGGAGAAAAGAAATATTGGATCAAACAACAGGACTAAGAATTTACATCTTACAACTATCGTTGCTTCATACTACTATATGATATCTTCTTGCCCTTCTTCTAAAGAAATTTGGGATAATCTAAGTATAATATATGAAGGAATTAAAACAATAAAAGATACAAAGATAAGTGCTCCACTTCAATGATATGAATCATTCAAATTTTAATTTGGGAAAAGCATTAAAGATGCATTTAATAGGTTTACTACTGGTACTAATCAAATTTCATCTCTCTGTAAAAGGATTGGTGGTCCTGACCTTTTACGAAAGATGTTGAGAAATTTACCTAAACCATGAGGCATAAAGAGAATAGCAATCGAAGAAACTCAAGATCTCAACAAACTTATATTGAGTCAGTGCATCAACAAATTATTGAAAAAAAGAGGTAAGAAATTTGACATTATAAAACATATGATTTTAATCATGAGAAACGGTTATAAAGAAAAAGAAAAAAAGAAGAAGAAAGAAAGAATTAATGTGGTATGAATGTAAAAAGACAGGGCGTATTAAATGCGAGGGCCTCATGCATTTGGGATCCACAGAACCTAAGGACAAATAAGATAATGAAGCTTGAAAGGAAGTGAGAAGCATAATTGGGTTAAGAGTTAAATTCGGAAGTGCAACAATAATAGATGTTCATGTTGCGATGACGAATAAAATTGCTGGAAGATGAATAACTGGATCCAAATATTCACTCTCCCTATGTTTCTTTTATTTTTATTTTTCTTTTAAGGTTAGTAACACACAAACTAGCCAGCAGTCAGTTAAGGACCCATTGGAAACCTAAAACCGTTAAAAAAAAAATTATAAGCATTTTTAAATTTATAGAGCATTCAATTTTAATAATATTTAATTTTAATTAATCATGCTGCTTATTATAATATTAAGCTAATGGAAGGATTTTTTCTATACATAATTATTAATGCAAATAATTTTTTCCATGATTAAATAAAAAGAAAATTATGGATATATATGTTATGAGTTTTTTTCTTTTCTTTTTTTGATAACTTTAAACAGAAAAATATATAGTTGGAAAATTAGTAGGTCTAAGTCTAAGTACCCTATAGAGTCTATCGAGTGGCTTTTGGATTTATGAACAAAAACCTTATAAGACTTGAGACAAATTTCAAAAAACATGCAAGATATCAAGTTTGGATTTTATAAACTCGTCCCGATTACACCCCTTACCAGAGCCCAATAGCCGAAAATGTTCATGACATCAACATACATATCAATGCCTTCCAACTTCAAGGTCAAAGACTTCAGAAAAATAGAAAGAATGGCCTTTACAAGTATGTAGAGACATCTTGGGTTAGGTTTGAATCATGAACCAACCGGTTGATTTTTAATCTTTTACTATTTTTCCACACCCATTCTAGTTCTTACTATTTACAAAATGATCACTTTTTTTTCCTTAAAACACTGTTACTATGTTCATCGGTAAAAGATACATAGCACAATCTAACTGGCTAAGATGTAGATTTTATTTTTATTGGGCCAATGGCTAAAATATACAATTAAACTTCGATAAATGACTATTTGATAAATTAATAATCTCAATTAAATAATATTTTCTTTCAATCCCAACTTGGGCCAACATGCTAAATTAATAATCTCGCTAGGTGGATAAAATAACAATTTATAAAGAAATCCCTAAAGCCCAACAAAAATATAAGTTAATAATTCATCAAATACATAAAAATTTTCATATAAAGTCCATAATAAAGTTTTTCCAAACTACTTTTATTCTTTAAAAAAAATTACTCTTTTCTAAAATATACATTTAAAGTCATTTGAAAAACTCTTTTTCCTATGTATTTATTCGTTCTAGTTTCCAAGATTTACCACAACTTTTTTAATTTTTTATATTATAAAATTTATTATTTCATTCTATATTTGTGCATTATGAATTTTAAAATCCTTTATATGCACTCTATATGCATTTTGTCCATATTTATTTTTAGTTTTTATTGATAAATTAAATATAAATTTGTAAAAAATGTAAAAAAAATTATAATTTAATAAATATTCATTTGTCGATAAATTAATAAACTATCTGGTTATCGATATATAAATAATAATATTTTTTGTGGGCCATAGCACTATTGTTTTATAAAAAGTTTTAACGTAAAATGCATGATGCAAATTACGACTAAATTATTTACACAAATCAATGAAAGATAAAAAGTCAGAAAAGGATGGGAAAAAAGTTCAAAATTATAAATATGAAAAAATAAAACCGCAATTCCAAGCATTTAGTTTGCTTCGAAAATTCTAGTGATAGCTAATAGTAGACACAAGGCAAAGTTTCAAAACCAAACCAAAACCAATGGTTTCTAGTTTTGAAAAGGGGAATCAGAACCGTCTCTCACGATTCCAATCCGATTCTATGGAACCAACGATTCTCGATTCCAATTTTAGAACCATGAAACTATCTTTTTTTTCAAGTAAAACAATGAATTTTAGATTTTACTAAAATAAATTTTAAACTCAAAATAATTAATTATCGGATCAACAAGTATTAAATTATTTAGCCAAAATTTTTAAAATTTTATTTATACATTTATTTATATATAAACACAACTAATATTAATTATAATTAGTAATATGAGATTACAAAATAATTTAGAGGATAACGAGAAAATTACAATACAAAAAATTTTTTCAAATTATTAAGGAATGAATTTTACTTTTAAGAAAAATTTATATAAACATAATTATATATGATTCTAAATTATGTTTATTTGTAATATTGATAATAAAATATTAAATATTATAAATAGATAATAAATTTTACTTTTCATACAAAATAATATAAATATTAATAATTATATATTTAATATAATTATTTTCTTTTCTTTTTTTTTAATGAAACTGGTTGACATTGCCGGTTCTACCGTATTCTAGACCATATAACCACCTAGAAACCGAAAAATCAATAGTTCCTCCAATTGATTTTAGAACCAACCAACTAGTTCAGCTCTTATTTTAGAATTACCTGTGACAATTTCAGTTTGGTTCCCACTCAGGCACGAATCACACCTATGTCCAGCTAATAGGAAGCTACTGGTCGCACACCAATGCCACATATGCGTATCACGGTGCCTATGACACAACATAAAAATATAAAAATAAAAAGATGTACAAAACTGCTCAAGTATAATCATAGGTTGAGAGGATTAGCGATAATCAGCCTGTGACCAGTATTCCGGCACTGCCAAGGCCATGGGCGACGAAGCACTGTAGTCAAGGATTTGCCTGAGTTATATACATATATATAATCACATTAAATAATTAAATTAAATATTGCAGCCAATTAAGTTGCACCATGTGTCCAGAAATATTAACGATGCAGAGGGAAAAAAAACTGAAAAGGTGAGAAGGAAAAGAATTAGGATTCAAATAGGTAAAAAAAAATGTAAAATTTAAGGACAAAATGTACTTATTCAAAAAAAAAAAAGAAAAGAAAGAAATTATTAAAAGGAATTAAAAAAAGGAAAAAAGAAATTAATCAATTTATGAAGATCTCGGGACAACTGGTTAAGAATTTACTAATGGTACAAAACTATAGTAGCTGAGTATTACAATTTAACTAACAAAATGAATCAATTGCCAAACAAACTACAACTAACCTAAATCTTTTACTGCTATGAGAGAGTGAGAGTTTCTGCCTACATGAGATATTCGAATTGAACAGCAATATATGGGAGACACACACAGCTTGTTTACACTGATAACAGGAAGAGAACCACAAATGCCTAGACGTAGCACCAAGATAATAAGGCAAAGAGCATATGTACATTCACAACTCATTAACAGCATCTTGATTGATAAGAGTTTTACGACTCTCGATACTTGGTCAAATCAAATGTCAGAGTTCTTGAGCAGCTGCAACAAAGTAGAAGGTCATCACGGAGAGATGAGAATGATGAAACAGAAAAAAAGCCAGGGAAAGATGTCGTAAGTCGTAACAAAAATAAAACGAAAATCACATCAAGCGGAGTGAATAATACCTTCTTTCTGCGTCTCGGTACACACCAACCAAAGCTTCTGCCTTATCATAAAAGCTATCCTTCAGGGATATGACAACGCTCTGGAAACCACAGCCTCCCTCAGCATCTTGATTACTTCTAGCAGCTTCACATGATTTTGAACGAATAAATCCAGCCACTTTTGCAACATTTAGATTATCCAATGCAGCATCAACCTCATCCAGGATGAAAAAGGGCGAAGGACGATAACTGAACCATTAGCAGGAAACTCATCAAGAGATAACTTATAAAAATCCATCAAATGTTTTCCTTTGTTCATTTTTTGGTTAATGAAGGGGCACAAGCCAAAATTGGATTGAACTACCTCTAGAAAGAATTTCTAGACTAAAGCAAATGGACAGTTTGTTACGAAGAATGCAATACATACATTGTTGTACCTCTCCACATATGGAACAAGGAACAAACCACTAATATATTATTTTAGGATATGAGAATATGTGGAAGCTAGAGGTGGGGGCGGATCGATTTGGTCCAGTTTTTACTAAAACCAAGTCAAACCATAATTTACAGTTGGTTTTTTTTCTTTCCTATACCAAACCATTAAATAACGGTTTGATTCGGATTAGAAATTTTCCAAACTATTAAATAACAATTTTGTTCGGTTCGGATTACGGATTAAATCAAAATTCTATTAAAAAGGAATACTTAAACTAACATTTTACATTTGTAAGAATATTCAATATTAAAATTACTTTACAAAGTTCATATCTCAACAAAATACTTTATAAATCTATCACATCCGTAATGCATAATCCTTCATAAAATAATTTAATCATTCACAAACTAATTGATTCATAGTGAAATATAATCTATAGTCCTCTAAAAAATCATTCAATCAACCATTTACTAACAAATTTGGCCAAAAAAAAATCATCTACCAACAAAAGCCATTTATGAATAAAAGTGATGCGCTAACAAAATATATAATGAAAAATTAATACATAACAAAATATATAACTAAACAAGAAAATTCATACTCCACAGAGTTCAATCGATTAATAAAAAGCATCAAGTTACTAATGAAAGAATATATCTTGAACCCAAAAAACAACTTTAAAAAAAGGAACAAATTATTATTAACCAATATTCATCAATAGTAAAAATCATAACATATATAACATTTAATCAACTATTATAACAAAATTTATAATTACAAGTAAGATATTTTCATGTTTGTTTTAAAAGGTTTGGTTTAATGTTACTGATTGGTTCGGTTTACCGCTTCAAGCCAAGAATAAATTTACGGATTGGTTTAGATTGAGAATTTTCTAAACCAAATTGTTCAAAAACTATATTTTTTATTCGGTTTTGTTCAGCTCGGTCGTTTTTTTGCCCACCCCTAGTGGTAGCACAGGTATATTAACAGAAAGAATACTTTGTTGGCAATTGAAAAATATTACTTAATTTAGTGAGCACATGACAGCAAAAGTTGAGGCAAATAAATGCAAATGGGAAGAACTACGACAAAGTTCATGGATCACAAGAATTTACCTGTGGATGGAAAATAGCAAGGCAAGTGCCGCAACCGTTTTCTCACCACCAGATAGTTGTTCCATGTCACGAAAGCGCTTAGTAGGTGGCATAGCTGTATATTTTATGCCATGTAAAAATGGATCATCCTCATTTTCTAAATTTAGGTACGCTGTTCCACCCAATGGGTGTGTGTTGCTCTTTGTTAGTTGTTTGTAGATCTTGTCAATGTTATTTGCCAGATGGTTGAAAGCTTCCATAAATAACTCGTACCTGAAACACCAAAATGCAGATGCAAACAGTATATGACACACACAAAATTATATGGATAAATTAACACTTGCTTATTTTTACGTATTAAAGTACAAAAGATTCTGGAATTCATCTTTGTAGTTTCTATAAATGTAAATTGATCACCAAAATCTGATAAATCCTGCAAGCAATGAACCACAATAGCCAACTTTATTTTGGATGAGTTCAGTATTTCATTAAATTTATGTATATGAGTTAAAAGAAATAAAAAAGAAAAGGACCCCTACAAGAACACAAAGGTTCTAAAACAACTAGAGACCTAACGTCTTGAGCTCAATACCCAAGAACAAACATGGTACAAGGACATTTGCTTTTTCCACCCAGACCATCAACACTCACAAATTCACTACTGACAAGAAACCAATGCTAATGGCAAAATACCAATCCAATAGGATGCTTGGAAACAGTGTATGTGCAACTTGTTTGTACTACTTCCATATGATGGAACTATCAACATCATATCTCACTTGAGTCCATAGCTAGCATTTTTTGAAAGAACGTTCAATCTGATGCAAAATGTGTTCTATCTGTGCTTATAACCGTTCACGGGCCTACCCATTAAATTATTGTAGCTTGTGATGAATCTGCAAAGTTAACCGATCTACATAGACTCGGGGAAAAAGGAAATAGCAGCATATCCTAGTAGGAGATAGAGGGGGTTACTGCCCAATGGCCCAGAACAATTGAGCAAGCAAGGATACACTGCCAAAGTATCAAAGCAATTCCCACTCCTCCCCTTCTCCTTCTCTCTTAAAGATCAAAGCATGGTTAAACTCCCAAAAATTCCCAGGTACAAATATGCTTTTATATTTTTAATGCTTAAATCTGTACCTACATGCAATCAATAGTTTTAGGCAATTCGCAATTTGCCACCAGTAGGTATTATGTTTTCGAGCACTTTGTTGAGCTTCTACAACACAGAGTAGGATCTAGGACTGTTAAGTTTTTTTCCAGCATAGGTCTAACACTCTGTACATACTATATATCACACAAAAAAAAAAAAAAAAAAAAAACATTGTAAAAGTGCACTTACCATTTGACTACAGTTAATTCCATGGAAAAAATTACTTTTCAGCAAATAGAAGATCCAAAAAAATTTCTGATTGATTATACCTCTTCTGCTTGACTGCATTGAACTTGTCAGCAATCTCCTTTTCCTCTTTCCTTGCCAATTCGAATTCTTCAGTCACAAGTCTTTCCCTCTCTTTTAGAGCCTCATACTGATCCAGAGCCTTCAGATTTGGAGCTGTTTTATCAATTTCTGATTTAAGACCTTTGATTTTTCTTCAAATTCCGTCTCATGATTTTTCCGATCAGCTGGTCGCCTCTCTTGAAGAAGGGATCTGTTTAACTGGCTAAAATCAAATGTGGGACGTCCTTTTGAGGAATCAGTGTCCATGGGGTCTGGCACAGTTGGAAGGCTTATATGTTCAACCTCGCATTTTTCCAGTATTTTCTTCATTTGGTCATCCAAATCATCAATGTCCTTCTCCTGTACCAATGCCAGTAAGTGCACAGTGAGCCTTTGAATGGACAGATCTGTTTCTCCTTACACTTAGCAACATATATAAGTAAAAAATCTAGAATATGACCTTAGCATTAATCTGTCGATTTAGTTTGGATATACTAGTTGTAGCATTCGACGCCTGCTTCTTCCATTCTTGAATTTCCTTTTCACACTCTTCTGACTTTAATCTCCACTCTGAAATAAGATGTTCAAGTAAAAACTCTATAATATGTGGAAGCAAATGAAGCTGAAGCAGCTGTAATGTCAAGTGACAACTTGAACAACCTTTAATTTCAATAGTTAATTTAAGTTGAGATCATCAACTCATGTGTATCGCTATATACCTCAAAGATAAATTGCAACTACAGCCCCTTATATTTTTTTCATGTATGCTCAACCCCCCATTAGTGAAATTGAGCATTAAATTCTCAAATCTTTCTAAAAAGGGTGCTTTTTTATTTTTTAGTTTTATCTTGATTTTATGCATTTTGTACATTTTAGTCTTCATTAATTATCTTATCAAAGGCCAAAACAGTACATTAGGGTCTTAAAAGCAGGATTTTCAAAGTTCAGAATTCCAAACGCTCAAATTTCAAATAAACAGAGATTAGATGCACATAAAGCATATATAAGAGAGTATATCCACAATTTATCTATAACATTTTTTTTTTTAAGTACCTCCTGCTGTCGGATTAAGGCTAAAGCGACATACAAATAAGTTGCTCAGTAAATCACATCATAATGTTCATCAGCATATTCAGGGATTACTCCTTATCAAAGATAAAAAGTACGCATACATTAAGAAGTTTCTTCACTAGTTCAACAATGAAACCCAAGTGAAATTCAAAGATGAGAGCGCTAAAATGGATATGTGATCACACGTATTGATAAGATAAGGAAAGAATGTATTACAAAAAAAGCTGAAGTACCATTTACTTAAAGCAGCATGAGGAGAGCATAATTGAGACTGGCTATCCACAGAGATGTGCTATAGGGACATGTATTACTTTAGAGGCAACTAATATAAAACAGGGATGTGAAAAGCAAGAAAGTCAGAGAAAAACGAAAAAATTATACTACTATATAGTTGTTGGTAAAAATCGGTCATAATAGTGTGCAATGGACTCATACATGAGTCAACTAACACACATTTAACAAACTACAACTAATTCATAGGGTAATAACACGAAAGGAGCTCATTAATCAACTTTGTCCAATTAAAGTGCATTATATTAAATGCTTCAACTTTTACCAACATAATGACTTCAATTTTGAGTCCTTGTATCATGTGGCCATGGGAAAGTTGATTCCCCTCATTCTTCAAGACAAAGGAAATAGCCAAAATTTCTTCACTTTAAATCCAACCTCCAAATTTTATTCATAATCACTCCAAGACTCCAACAGAGCCGAGGTGATTTATTATGTCTTCCGACTCAAAAACCAAATTCTGTATATATTCTTTCCTTCCTCTAATTCCTAAAAAAAATGGTTTTCAAAGAAATCGCAAATTCACTTATTATATTGGAGATGGCAGTAAAGGCAAGCAATAAGTCCAGAATATTTTGATCAGTATGCCATCCAGTCCATAGCCAAAAGCACAGTACTATTTATATCTTCTAATACTGACCAAACAAACATTCTACATATATTTGAAGTGATATAATACCAGTGAGTATGTGAAAAGAAGACTGTTTCAGTTGAAAGAAGCAAACACGAAGCATACAGAGTACCACAACCATACCATTAACTTCTTCCTTCCAATGATCAATATCACTTGCAGCTCTTTCAGCAGCTAATTTGGCTTCAGCTTCCTTTCTCTGCACATTATTCAAATTATTCTCCAAGGAAGTAATTGAAGATTCCAACTCTTTAATTCGAGAATCCATGTCCCGCTTGTTCTCATACTCCAACCTTAAGAATGTCAAAAGGAAGATTAGGAAATGAAAGCACAATGCAACTATTGCTGATAAAAAATATCAAACATATAAAGCAATAAGCTGCAAGAGGTTGTAAGCGAAGGATTTAACAGTGAAGATTCACACTATGTTTGGCGACCAAGTATGGAAATCAATAGAACTATAAAATTTGGATACCTAAAATGAAAATATTAAAGAGTGAAAATTGAGAAGAATAAGCAGAAACATTTCCACTTCTATAAAGTGTTGTCAAGCCTGAATTGGCACAGCTGATTCAACCCAGAACCAGACAAAAATGGACCACTCCATCAACCAAAACCATTTCAGAGTCAAACCAGAATGTCCTGGACAGTGGACAGCCCAAACAGTCTAACTACCACCCGGGCAACTGGGCCTGGTCTATCGGATCCCATTTTGAAAGATTCCAATTGACTCAGTTGCAGACAAAAATCAATTAGGCCCACTCTGGTCAAGGTCCCATTATAATGTTTTGTTCTGTAGTTAGGATTCTAGATTTATAGCATAAAGGCAATCCTAAAAAATCGGATGTGGAACTATTGGGAATGTTTAAAGCTGGAGAATGAAGTTGGACCACGACAATAACACCATTTATAAGTTTACAACCTGTGCTGGATGCTATCATGGAAGAATTTGAGGCAATTCAGGAATAATTTATGTGATGTGTAGAGTTGCAATTAACAATTATCCCTAAAATTAAATCATAGAAATAAATTTGAGGAGGAATTTACTTCAGTTCAATGCTCATTTTAAATGCAATATTGCTGTCAACTCCTCTTAATAAGGCCTTTCCCTCGATGTGCACTCCCATTCAAAACACAGCATAAGTCTGTCGTTAATAAAAAGTAGGAGCACAAAAAGGAACTAACCTACATAGAATATAAATTTAAGTAAGTATCTTGTAGATGTTCCGATCATGTACTTCACCAATTATAGTTCATCTTACAAGTATAAATTTACAATTACATTTGAGCAATTAAGGCAAAGACAATTACAATTTACCTGCTAACAAATAAGATTACCCCACTAGAAGTGTTTTCCTGAAAGCCATGACCATAGGATCTGACCAATTTGGATTATTTTATTACCATTTTAAAATGTACTCTTTGTATGCTACAATATTTGTTAAATGAATGTAATAATATTAGAAGAAATAATAACAACTTGATTATAATAATTAGCATACCCACTATAATTAAATATCACTTATATTTTTATTATTTTATTGAACCAATCCATCCCCTAGTCGAACCCAGTTCAACTCCTAGACGACCCTTTCACATGACTAGGTCAACCTCCTTGGCCAAGTCTTACAGCATTGCTTTCAAAGCCATATGTTTCTCTCCTCCTTTGAAGAAAAAAAATGATAAAAATGAGTGGAATTAAGGTAATACTCTAAAAATGACCTCTAAAAGAAAAGTTGACAAGATGAAGTGAACGATATTTTTAATCTATAAAACATGGTTGTCAAAATCGCGAATCAAATTTACGATTCTACGAGTTTATGATTTTATATTTTTTTCTTAATTAAAATAGATGAAAAATTATTAAGATACAGACTTTAGTTAAAATTATGAATTTAAATGTACAATTCTACACGTTTACGATTTTACGGTTTTACATAATTTTGTATGATTCTCCTAATTCTATAGCTCAGATGAATAGTAAAATCGCGATTTTGACAACCATGCTATCAAATATTTCAATTCATTCCATTTCCTTTTTACATGTCAATCAAACAACATGAAAAGAAAACATCTCATTTTATGTCCTTCCATTTTCATCCAATCAATCCAGACAAGAAGTAGAAAACTATATTTCTCCATTTCCATTATTTTCTTTTCCTTTCCACCTATCTTAACTCATTTCCCTCTCCTTGAATCACGATAAAATACAGATACACCTATCTGAGGTTAACATTCATACAGCATAATACTAGCTAATTTCTGGAAAGTCGTGAGTTTAAAGAGCACATGCACTGTTTGTAAGAATATTCAGTACAGAACAGATAATGTGACTTTAACTGCACTCAAGAAAAGGACTGACGGAGCAGTAAACAGGACAATTAATTCCTAGTGATTGACAATGAAACTGAAATTCTTCCTTGCATTTCATGACTGAGAGATCCCCATGCTTTAGATTCCTTTTTCCCCCCAGTGGTATCAGGTAATGGTTAAGCATTTAATTGATGATACATACATTGAGATATACCCCTTTACATCAGACATAGAGGAAATCCAAGTGTCAACCAAAGTAGACAACACTATACAACAAACTAGTCACTTACCAGGGTAAAAACCACTACATTGCAGGTATCTTACACTTAATCATCTAGGGAACTTCTAACCTAACACTGTCAACTGTTGAGGATGAAGATCCTACTCTCCGAACATGTATACTGCAAACCCCATTTCCCCACCACAGAAGCTCTGTTATATATTACCCAAACATTATAATACTTGAAAGACCTTCTGTTATTTTAATAATTTCTTTTAGAAAGTGTACTATTTGATGGATGTACTAGGCACAAAAATTGTAGAATCAATGTTGTAGGTTAGGAATAATTGTTTTTATCAACCACTACCAATCACAATAGGGTTAATTATAAGTAGGTCCTCTTATGTGCAAATATGGGCAGTCCCACAAACAATTCTTAATTATATCCAATATAGTACTAGGTTTACAACTTTTATTCTCTAAATTAAATAAATAAATAAAAATAAAAATAAGGCAAAGCCCATCATGACCAAAGCTTGAAGAACTTCCACATCTTTGGAAGAAGATTTTGATGACCCTGAGAAAAGCAAAATTATAGTTATTAAACAGTAATCTAGATTTTTCTATCACTGAATTGATCTTCCTTTCAATTTATGATCCATAAGTCAAATGGTAAGAATTATTTAGAAGGGGCTCGGTTTATGAAACTCACAATTAATGGAATAGAATAGCTTGGCCATTTGATTGGAGAACCAAAGGAAAAAATGGAGAAGACCCTATTTTGAAGGCGTAAAGATTAAAGAACTCATCAATCATTGCATGCCTCATCAATTCAATTGAGTCAACCATTGGAAAACCCCAATTATTTCTTCTCCAATAGTACATCATTGGGCAACTTTGGAGCAAATTTTGTGTTATTTATAGGGAGCTCTTGGATGAGGTATATTGTATGAATATCATGGACATTGTCACATCAAGTGCTTTTCTAAAGCAAAGTGGACAAGTTCCAAGACAGATAAGAGATCCACTAAAGGTTATTGTGTATTTATTGAAGAAAATTGGTGGCATGAAGGAATAAGAAACAAAATGTTTGGTGGCATGAAGGAATAAGAAACAAAATGTTGTCTCGCCCAAGTGCAGGAGTTGAATATAAAGCTATAACACAATCAACATGTGTAAATCATATAATGTTGATTCATCAGCTTTTAACTAAACTTGGTTTCAAGGTACCAATATCAGCAAAATTATGGTGTGTTAACCAAGCTACTCTTTATATTAATCTAATACAGTGTTTCATGAGCAAAGCAACAATATTAAAATTAACAATCATTTCATTCATGAGAAAGTGCAGAATTTGATTTCTATGGGATATGTGAAGACTAGCAAACAATTAGAGATATCATTACAAATTCTCTAAATGGAGTTCAGATTAATTATCTGTACAACATGGGCATCATTGATATCTATGCTGCAACTTGAAGGGAAGTGTTATGAAATGTAAATTAATGTAACGATTAAAATGTAGGAAGTGGTATATACTATATAGCAAGGTAGAAGAGCATCAGAGAAAACAGTCAAGAAAGAGAGTCTAGTTTCCTAGGGAGGTTTAGAGTATTCTAGAAATATGAGAAAACACTCTTAACACCAACCCCCAACCCACAATTCCCATGTATTTGTTCCTATAAAAATTTTATGAATACAGAATTAGGAAAGAGTGGAAGTAAACTGAATTTTATGTACATCTCTACTAGAGACCAAAGTCTAAGCCTGCATTTGAATGAATCTTAAGCAAGTTTAAGTTTTAAGCATATGTTGCTAAGCCCAAGAGGATGTGTGCGTTAGAATTTTAAATTTATCTTTCAGTTAGTAAGATATTTATTTCAAATATGTAGGAGAAGATCCAATTGTATATCCTTGCAAAGCTAGTGAAAGCTGCACTGTTCTTACGAAGCCTTGATGTATATGTTTCAGAAAGCAGTAATGTCAGTGGAAGAATTTTTCCAAAGTTTCTTCAAGATTAAAGAACATACTGGTACTTCAACTTTGCTAGCTGGTCACTTATGTTGAATCTTTCCTCAGCCATATGTTGAGCAACCTTCAACTGGTTTTCTTCATACTCACGAATATTTTTCACCCCAACTGACTCACTAAAATCTTTGTAGATTCCATCAACAATCTTATTTATCTTGTTCTCAAGTTTCCTGATCTCCGCACTTTTTTTGTCAATGGAAACCTTCAACTGCAAGTAAGTCAATGAATGGAAACATAGTCAGCTGCATGAGTTATGTGACATTCACAGAAAAAAAAAATATATATATTTCATTGATATATAAGCTAGAAAATAGAAATCACCTTTGTAAGTTCTGGACTCATGCGATTTATTTCATTTCTTAGGTTTTGTTTTTCCTGTCTAAGATTGGTGAGTTTGTCCCTGATACTTCGCTGGAAAAAAGAAAAAATAATCAAAAATCAGTTCCCATTGGTAAAAAAAGGAAGAACATGTTTTGCAAGTTACTATGGATAAGAAGATGCAAATCGACCCTACCTCTTTCTATTAAAGTCGTGTAGCATGAACACACTACCAAGTGCAAAGAAATCAAATATTTATTGCATGGAATTAAAGGCACTTTAGGAAATGAAACGACAGAAAAAAGGGCAAGCCATTTCTTGAACCATAACTGTATGGTGGGCTTTTTTCTTTAATGATTTCAACAAATTTTTCTGAAATTACCCCCATCCTCCAAACCCAAAAAAAAGGGGGAGAGAGAGAGAGAGAGAGGAAAGATTATTAAACCAAGGTACCACGAGCCTTCTTGATAAAGTTTGCATTTCTTTTTTTCTCATTTTGTCTTTCCTTGAGTAAAGATTCAACAAAGATCCACTTTGGCGCATTCTATTTGCTGATGACATCATTTCAGTGGATAAGACATGAGAGAGTAATAGCTAAGCTTGAATCTCAGTGGAAACTTTAAAAGGAAGGCCATACAAGTAGGGAAAAAAGGGAATACATGGAAGTCAGGTTTCAATAAGAGGAGGAGTCGATCCTCTGTGAAAATAGAGTATGGAAATATCTTCAAGTGAGATTGTTTAGGATCACTACTATAAAACAGCGGAAGTATAGATAAAGATGTCATACATAGAATTCAAGCAGAGTGGACGTGATGGGCAGGTGGATCAGGAATTTTAGTTACATGATAATTAAAATGTAATTCCTACAGGAAAAATTAGTGTATTATGAAGGAAGTTGAAGCAGTATCCATTTAAGAAGATGAGTAAAGCATGGCTGAAATGATTTGGCCATGGTCATGGATGTGGTTTAGGGCAACAATTTGATATTACATTTTTTTGGCTACTGAAGACATAAAAAAGAGAGCAGGGTCGCCCAGAAAAACGTGAAGAGGGAAACCAATATTATATGACAAATTTGGATATTGATGAAGATAGGGTTTGATGGGGGAACAGGATCCACATGGCCAACCTTATGCGGTGGGAATAATGCTTGAGTGTTATTGTTGTATCTTTTAACATTTACTGAATATATTATTAATTGCAAAGATAGCATTTAAAATTAATTTAATGTAGAAATAGATCAAAAGCTTTCCAGAATACATCTTGAAATCTGAACAAATCGAAAAACACAAAAATAATGTACCCAGCTACAATTCTTAATTAAATAACAAACTAAATATCAAAAAGGTCAAAAAATATGAGAAAACAAATAATTGAAAACACCATATTTACAAATATAGACTTATTAAAGATTATAAATGGGCTAAAACTTTTATTTTGATAAATAAAAGGTTTGGAACTTGATCGCATAAAACAAAAATAGCTTTGGATAAATTAGGTCTTTCACCTTTTTATTAGTACACTTAAAAGATCCTTTACCACAATGATAATAAGATATCATAGCTTTTTTCAAGTTCAACTATACTTCAGCATACATTGTTCTCCTAAATGACATGCTTTTCACGCTAAGAGCAATGATCTTGGTGAACGATGTCTTAGGGGTCGGTGAAGCAATGATGATCAACAAAAGGCCAAAGAGCACAAATATTTTAAATTCACAAAGAATGTGGCAGAGCCAAGTCTCGTTGCCTTAGTAGATCACTTACAATCAGTATAGCAAGGCAAGTTTCATTAGGGCAAAAAGAGGCGCCCATCCGAAGTTATTCTCCAGCTATAAAAAGTTACTCTCTCTTTTTCTCTTTTTTGCCTAAGAAAGAAACTAATTACCTCCTCAATTTCAGCATATTGTATCTTCTTTTGAAGCCCACTAATTCTTCCAGAAATCTCACTCTCTTTTAGCTGCATCTCTCTGATTGAACCAAGCTCTTCCAGCTCTGACTCGTATTGGTCTTTCAGTTTCTTTAATCCTGTATAAAACAGCTCATGAAGTCAATTCTGTATCAAAATAGAGACCATAGCATGTTAATGACTCCAAAAATAACTGCTTTGCTCATTAACAAATGGAATCAAGATGATGAATGTCTTCAATGAGAAACTAACCTTCAAGCTCAGCATCATCCCATTTCTTAGATCTTGCCTCCATTCCGCCACTGGTTCCACCAGTCATAGTACCAGACTTTGTGAGGAGTATACCATCAACAGTTACAACTGTCAAATATTTTTCATTGATAAAAATTGAAAACTGTCAAATAAGGAATAAAACAGCAGCAACGGACAAACACTTTTGAGGAAAATATATATCTTAAAGTAAAAACTGACAACTTACCTTTATATCGCTCCCCACTCCAACTAAGAATTTTCGCTTCATCAAGATTGTCGCAGACTAGAGTATTACCGACAGCAAAAAGAATTGCCTTCTCCAGCACCGGATCAAACGTGATATTGTTAAGTTGTACATTCACCAAACAAAGATACGAGAACTAGAGGACAAAACCAAAAGTGAAAGCAAGTTGCTTTGGATGAGAACATTTAAACCAACTTATAATGGTCAGGCACGCTTATAATTGAAATAATATTAGTTAAACAACAATCAGGATGAGCAGAAGTCAGTTCTCAGTTCCTGTAACTGCTTGATAGGTGGCACTACATGGAGACGGAGAAGACTAGTTGAAGGAGATGAAGAGACAAATGTGCAAACACCCAGAGGCAAAGGCAAAAGCAAAATGCATCAATTTATTTGCTCACAATGAAGTTCAACTTTAATTCAAAAGTAAAAGTATGCTCTCCACCAAGAAACTCAAGGGCCCATGCCATATAAGCAAGATCAAGCTAAAGATGAGAATGAAAATTGTGCCAGTCTTGGTAACACCGTATGTGCACAATCCTAACATGTGAATAACCAACAAATGAGATTCAAGCACAATAACACTGGCACAACATATATATACTTTGCTTATGTAAATGCATAACACATCTACAAGGAGGATATTGAATGACATCAAAGATGAGCTTTGAAGTCCCGCCTAAGTTGCGTAGTCTCTCAATCACTGGCTTTACACGAACTGATTGAACAGGTATAAATGTCTGAGGAGGAAGCCTTTGCTCTTTTAAATACTGCAAACAAGACAGGTTATATAAGTGCAGCATTATGTGAGCTTCGAAGGAAACTAAGAAGGGAATCATAGTGAAGTCAAAATTTTAATCTTTGAACAAGCCAGCCCAAAAGCAACCAAGCATGCAGTGAATAGGAAGATGCTCATCTGAAAAAATGTGGAGACACTCTTTCTTCCTCAGTCACTATGAATTGCCATGCCTCTTAGATAGCAATTAAAGCAAGAGCTCACATATTCTGCTCTACACTTGTCATAATTGAATGAATTGTCCATAATGTGAGAAATAACTTGAGAACTAGATCCTATGTTCTTTTAAATAAAATGTTCCTAAGAAGATCCAAACAAAAACAGTTTATGTTTCCGTAAATTTAGTATGCATTCAGAAGCATGAAACTAGAGATGCAAATGAATCAAGCCAATTTGCAAAATACTGAGCTTGACTTGTCTACTCGAGTTCGATTCAAAAATGATCAAGTCGAACTTAAGCTTAAGCTACTCGAGGAGTTTATAAAGCCAAGTTGAACTCATTAGCTTGCAAGCTTATTTGAGCTCGAGTCAAGTATAAATATTAATCAAAAATTCAAATCTAGTTTGGGTATTAATATTATTTAAATTAGAATAAAAAAATTTATAATAAATTAAGCCAAAATGAGTTTAATCGGATCAAACTCGAGCTTATGCAATGTTACTACAAACTGGACTCAAGCTTAAAATCTTAAACCCAATTGAGCTCAAGCTTTTTGAAATTTAGCATTATACAATCTAACTAGGGATGCAACCACGCAGTGGTTATAGAGTGCTTGACCCGCATAAGAACCCTATAGGGGTAGGGTAGGTTTAGGCACTCCCTTAAAACCTAGAGGGTTTAGGGTCGGGTTCTTGATCTAATATAAACTTATATGGAACCCAACCCGACATATAAATCCCTGTAGGCTTAACTCTAAACCTAACTCAATTCCATCTCTAGTCTTGACTCGACTCATTTAAAGTACTACATAATATAATAGCTTAATCACCATAAATTCCTTCCGATACTAAACTTCCAGTCCAAAAAAAAAAAATTACACATTTACGACAACTAACTAACAGAATAAATTGAATAAATGAAACTTAACTTATCCAAAATAAAGCACATGGCCAAAAAGAAAAAAAGCTCTGGTGTCCAAAGCCGCATAGCCATACCTTGATGCATTCTTTCCCAGTTTGCTCATCCTCAACAACCACAGCATCCATAAATTTTCCCATAGCAACAGTAACAGCAACATTATACTTTTTCTGTGTTGGCTTGCACAGTTCAGTTACACGGCCATAAACCCCTGGAAAGAGGCGTTTCAGGCTCTCAACAGCCTGAGACAATCGGGCATCCCTCTCATTTTCATTTCTGTCAGCCCTCGATTCACTAAGTTTATCTTCTATTTCATCAACTTTGGTCTTCAGAATATCATACCTACTCCTGCATAACACCATACAACAGCAGAACAAGTATGTTGTTACTGCAGCAAGAGTCACAACACCCAACATATGAAGGGGGTGGAAATAGTATCTGAAAACAATCTGACAAGAGTAACCTCGATTTCTTGTGCTTTTCTTGCATCAAACGTAGTTCGTTATTCAAGTCTGTCAGTTCACTCTTGTTCTTAACAGAGGACTCTGTGATTCTAGTCAGTCTATTTTGCATTTGCTCCTCCTGCAACTCCAGTTCCTGCTCCCTATTCTGCAATTGCTGAAGATTTTCCTCTAGATTCTTCTGAGCTTCAATATCAGCATGCTGTTGCCTATCCAAAACTTCTTTCTCATCTCTAAGCCTTGCAGTTCTCATTCCAGCATCCTCCTTACTGAAAAAGCAACATGTTACAACTATACAGCCCTTCAAATGAAAAAACTGCCTGCAGTTGTCCAGAAGAAATACATGCAAGATCGACTAGGAAGGAGCATTATAAAGCTAAGGGAAAAAAAAAATTCTTCTTATCATACAGATCCATGACTACGAACATTGAAACTCTAGCACTAGCCTGCAGAGCCAATGACAAGGAGAGGTAATAATTGATGAAAGAGATGGAAATATGGTAACAAGTGAGTTGTTTCTTAGCAGTACAAGGAATCCACTTATGAAAGTAGCACCAGGGGTGCCAACCAGTTGACACATGCCAACCTACCACAAATTTGATGTTTGAATGGGTGGATCCACTTGCATGAAATTAACAATCACAAAACAAAGATCCCACTATGTCCAAACGAAGCATACCAAGCAGAATACTTCATCTCATATTCCCAATTTGAAAATAGATGTTTAAACCTTTGACTAAGAGCAACTATTGCAGCAACAATGTGAATCTGCTGGTATTTTTCACACATAGTAGAAGTTTTATTTTTAAGAATAGAAATTTAAAAGAAAAAATGAAATGAAAAGGTAAGCCTATGGCTTGTTTAAATTATATATAAAAAGTAAAAAGTAAAAAAAAAAAGAGGGAGGGAAGAGAGAGAAGGGTAAGGCATCAAAATATAGTAAGAAAAGATTTCCACAAAATGAGAAATATATTATATTCAAACTTGCTCCAGTGGCCCCTTGGTGACTTTCTAAAAGAATATTAAACCACATAAGCTAAAAGGAGGATGACATATTTCTTATCCTTGGGATTGGTAACTCAGGAAAAGAAAGCCAGGTGTCCTAGAAGATAATTTTTCTTGGTCAGTCTTCCAGATGATTAAGTAGGAACTGTGGGCTTAGATGAGTCTCCTCTTTGTGAACAAAAGGAAACCAAAAGGCACTTTCAGGCTCATTTTGTATGGCATGAACGATAATGATAGGTGAGTTGTCCTCAAAATGTTTATCTTTATGTTATTGAAAAAAATTGTTTCATTCCAGTCCTTAAAAAAACACAATAGACAGCTTCTTTAAAAACATATACCACTTAGATCTTCTAAAATCACTATTCCAAAGGGGGCACTACTCTTTTGTATTGTATACTTTCTAAAACAGTTCTCGTTTAAACCTTGAAAAAGAGAATTGAAACTTAAAGGCCCACTCATGTTCATATAAGGAAAATGAATAATCCATGTGACTGCCCTGCTCATGGCTAGGAGCCATATTTGCAAAAATTCAAAGGTCTACTGTATAAAGGGCATGCAAATTGGACTGACATGCATTAAGTAAAACTTGCTACAAATAAAAACTTTACAACATAAAATAAAAGGCTAAATTGCCATCCAGTTAATTTCCAGAAATTTACATTTTGAAATATCGCTGAAGTTCATTGTCATCCAACTGAAGTTTCTTCCCACCATCTCGACTCTTTTCTCGAAGCTCCTCCAATTTAGCATTTAGGTCTTCTATTCCCTTTTGTAGTTCCTTAATTTCATCAGCATGCTTATTTCTTTCTTTCTTTTTTTTCTCCAATTCTTTCCGGCTAGATTGAATTTTTGAACTTATTCGGTTCATTTCCTCCTTTAGTTTCAGAAGCTCAGGTTGCTGTCAACAGAAACAAAATCATTATGAATATTAAGCACACACTTCTGCTGGACAGAGATAGCAGATAGTTTGATGCAAAATGGCATCTTTCTTCATTCCTCTGGATTAAAGAGGAAAAAAGAAGTTTTTGTTCATGTAATGTTTTCCACAATTTTTTTTTGTCTTGTTTGAACAACATTCCCATAAAGCAGTGCTTCTTCATCTCTACTTTTGCATTATCACTCTTCTTCTTTTACTGCAATATGCCTGTTTTTTTCCTATACTTATACATCCTACATCTTATTGTGCACTATTACAATTAGATGATACTTGTACACCAAAGAGAAGCGCGTTTTTACTAATTAGATTTTGTCACCATTTATGCTGTTCAGATGTGCTTGAATTTTCTCCTAAGCAGGTCAGGGAAATGACTTATAGGTATTCTTAACTTGGGGAACTTAAAAGTTTGCATGGTTTGGTTGTATACCTAAACATTCAAGAGCCATAGGTCAAAATAGTATATACTTGGCCCTTCAAATGAGAACAAACTACAGCACCATGGACCTTAGCCAGCAAAAACAACTAATAGATAGGATAAACATCTTAAAGGGTATTATGAAACGCACTCCAGTAATGGAAGCTTAAAAACAAGAAACGACACCTTCCTGCAAATTAATGTGTAAAGGAATGAAAATGGTTGAAGCATTGGTAACCACATGAAAAAGAAAACAATAAAGAGCATTACAAACACCAAATGATAGTAAGAAAAAACACAAACAATAGTAAGCAAAAATCTGTATCAAATGACTTTGGCTTAGAGATAGAAGTAGATCCTTCTTCTTTCAATTGCAGCAACAAAGGCCAAACCAAAATGGAATTCGCACTCTCTCCAGCACTGAAACAGGAATCCATCAACTTGTTCTAAAACTCATAACATAATCCCAATGATCAAGTTGATTGAAGAGAAAGTCTTAACCAGTAAATTCTAAAATGTGTTAGACAAGCACAATGGTATGCTCTGACAGATCATATTTTGATTGAAGAAGTTAAAGAAACTATTTGCCTAGGCACATGATAAAGTTTAGAAGAGAGATGCTAAGATTGAGATCTTTACGATTACAATTTAGAAGTGCCATCCAATATAATAATAATAACAATAAAGAATGATGCATGACACTTCAAGTGGAGTTCATGAACTAACTTCAAACCTTTTCTGATTTCCTTCTCTCCAAATATAATAGACAACCAAACTAACCAAAATCTTTCATGCTGGCCTTATCCTATTACATAAGACCACAGACATTGGAAGGAAGAATACCACTTACTAGGAGCGCCTCTTTCAAAAGTTTCACAATTTCAACAACAGAAGGGCATTTTAGGAACAAGTGGTCATGTGATTCCTCCTCCATATTGCAGAGGAAACAACAATTTTAAGATGTAACTCCCCACAACACCAACTTGTCTAAAGTAACAAGTCTTTGGTGAGCAACTAACCAAAGGAAAAAGGAATGTCTCGCTACTATTCCATTGAACCAGCAAAATTGAACCACAAGACCTTTTCTTCCTGACCATGGATGGAGTTATAAGCCACCATGATTGAGAGTTTTTTGGAGGGTTCACCCTTCCAAACAAGTTTATCTTCATTATTTGCATTTGGAGAGAGTGTATCTACCAAGTCAAATCTTATACAGTCCCATACATCCCTACTAGCCAATGTCAACCATCATTGTCAATAATGCAGCACAAAAAGGCTTCTTTTGGCAAGCCAAAGTAGTATATAACTCATTTTCCTAACCAATACACCAAGGGGCCCCTTGGATGCCACTCATCATACCATAGAAAAATGTTTTTACCCTTTTCCCACCTCCAATTTGAGAAGACAAGCACGTGATCTCAACTGAACGTTTTTCCTCCATGACCAAGAAGTCATAAAAGGTGATTTCATGGACCAAAAGGTTCTAAGGTCTGGTTGAGCTAAGATGGCCAAATAGAATCAATTATATCCGAGCATAGGAACCAAATGTGCTTGAGCCAGGCTGCTTTATTCCAAGTCACCAAATCAACGATGTCAAGCCCTCCTTCATTTTTGGGTCTACATGCAACACTACACTCTATCTTAGCTTTTGCTTTGCTCTCATCATTTTCATTCCATAGAATTCAATTCATCTTCTTTGTTAACTCCTTTAGGATACTTTTGGGAAGGAAGAAAATGGATAAACAATACACTTGGATGGAAAAAAGCACTCTTTGCCAGGCAGATCTACCCTGCATGCAACAAAGACTTGCTTGTCCAATGGCTGATCTGCTTACTATTTCAACTAAAAATTGGCAAGTAAATTTATTCAGCTTTGAAGAAGAGAGAGACACCCCTAAGTATTTCACTAGAAGTTCATCAAGTTGAAAACCCAAGTTACGAAGAATTTCCTTATTCATATTTTAAGCTACGCCACTCAAAAAGATGACTTTTAGAAGGTTAGTAAACCCAAAAGTTCATAAAATAGTTAGAGGGCTTCCTTGATGAGAGCTATAGATTTCACATCTCCTCTTGAAAAAATCATCACATCATCTGCAAAGCAAAGGTGGTGAAGTTTTCTTCTGTGGCATCTCCAATAGAAGGAAAAATCATCCTGTCTACCTACCTCCCTCATAATGCCGGAACATACCCCAATCACCAGCACAAAATTATAAAAGGAGAAAGGATCTCCCCTGTCGAAGGTAGTGGGAAATGGGGAAGAAACACAAGCTCACTCACTGTTTAAATTTACTAAGAATTGGGCAATAGAAACACATTACATTACCCACGTTATAAATTTTAGGCTTTTTTCTTTTTTTTTTTTTTGTGTTGGGTGAGGTTTTTTTTTTTTTTTCTTTTTTCTTTTTGGGTGTTTGGGGGGGGGGGGGGGGGGGGGGGGGGGGGTTGGCAATTGGAAGGGATCCATTTTTTGCATGATATGTTCAAGGAAACACTCTCTTCCATTATCAGACTTTCAAAATGTCAACTTTAATGGCACATCTAGCTCCAAAACCATCTCCATGATAACCAAACAACAGCTCTTGTGCAAAAAAATGTTGTCAACAAGCCTACCGACTTAAATGAATGCTATTTGTTCTTTTTCCAACAAAATAAGGAAGCACTAACTTCAATCTCTCTACAAGGATAGTGGAAATACACTTGTAGATGTATTGCAACATGAAATCGGTCTGAAATCTATGAGTTTAGTTGGATTTTCCTTCTTTAAAACTAGTGAGATTGTCATGGAGTGATAGATTTCAACAAACTGCTAGCCACAAAAGAATCTTTGATGGCTATAAACATGTCCTTTTCCAAATATCCTAAGTGCTACGGAAGAAGTTAGCATTATACCCATCAAATCCTAGAGCTTCATCTTGTGCCTTCGAAAAGAAATCATTTTATTTCATCAAAATCTAGTCCAATGAGAATATCCCAGTCCACCCTCTCTAGCCTTTTTGATATCGAACAATGTCTGTAAGAGATTAAGAAATTGTTCCAGGCACTTAGATTCCATAAATAAGTCTTGAACATAATCAATCATCGCGCATTTAACGTCTTCATAAAAGGTAACTCCTTGTCTATTACTTTTATTTACTGAGCTGATCTTATTGCAGTAATATCTTCGCTTTGTGCACACCAATGGAAGTAGCTACTGCTGCGATCACAAATTTAAGCTTAAGTAATTCAGGATTTTTGTTTGACAAAAGACCCTTCTGCCACACTAAGGAGATAGTGTTCACTAAACAAAGACTTCAATGTTTCGATCAGTTATTTCTAGGTATGAGCGATTAAGCGATTTTACCTTGGCATTCACAGCTCTGATAAATATCTGAGTAGGAGTCACGATTTAACTTTTTAAATTCTAATTTCAGGTGACCACTTGAAACATTGGAGTGTCGTCCACCTTTTTATTCTACACCTGTTGTACAATATTAGAGAAGTTTCAGATGGGTTGCCAAAAAGTTAAAAGTTTTCAAAGCTTGCTCTCCATATTCAAGTTAACCACAATATGACAATGATCCGACAAACCTAGGCTCAAATATTATGCTTCGAAGCTAAAAGCTGAAAGATCCATTCATGGTTTACTAATAGTTTGTCAAGGCACTAAGAATGGGGTTGGAAGAGAAGGAATTTGCAAGGAGTGAAAGAGGCTAGATGATCAAATATCCTCTACTTTCAATTCGAAACAAAAATCATTGAATTCTTCCATACATTTAGATAGACATTCCCTCTAAATTTGTCCTCAACAGTTTGGCATTCATTGAAATCCCCCCAATTATATTCTAAGGACCATTTATAGACAACTTCAACTTCCATATTTCACACCAAAGAGTTCTCTATCAACCACATTATGGCCCCATATATGAAGGAAATGTAGTAAGAAAAATCTTTATCCACTGACTTACAAAAGTAATAAATAGTTTGGCTTGCTTTTAGCAAGATTTAGATATCCCAAACCCGAAGGTTCCAACCAACCAATAAGCACCCATATTGGTTGGTCTCCAAAGACCATTCTGGACAAATGCACCCCCAAACCCAGTGAGATTTAGCATCCTTGACTTTAATTTCCAAAACACCCATTAGGGATAATTTATTTTCCTTGCACAAATTAGCTACTTCTTTATGTTTATTTGGATCATTAAGATTCTTAATGTCCCATGGCAAACTCAATGGCAAAAACAAGAAAGAGTAGTCTTGAAGGGATCTAGAAAAAGGGTGAAGACCCAATCCCTTTTGCTTTCTTATCCAAATCTCTTTTCTTCTTACACTTCTTTGCCTTCCACAGACTAAAAGTAGCTACCGGGTAAAAAACAGATGAGAGACCCAAACAAACTACTTTAACATAGATGAAAACAGGGGAGTTTAACTAACACACAAAGGGGACACAGAGGGAGCATCCTCCCCACTTTCAGAAAGCTCTCTTAAATCATGGATTCCTCTAGGTAGATAGGATCTTCATTTATGGCTACGTTGAACCTCGATTGGCCCTCCCCCATTGATACAAGGAAGATAGGAACAAGGGCTGCTAGAATCAGAAGCTCTAACTTCAGCAATTTTTTTCCCTTTATTAAGAGTAATCAGAGTTTGGGTGTTATAGCTAATTCATCAGTTAAAGTTCTCAGGGAAGAGTACAAAATCATTCCCTTTGAACATGTATTTGCATGAAAAAAAGAAAAACAGTTTTGGAAGCATGGCTACTTTGGTTATAACTATTACGTTAGTGTGTAGTTCAATAGTGACTCTGTTGGCTAAAGTGTTGTGTGTTTGTGTTTTTTATATCATTAATCAGGTTATATGTGTGTGTATTCAATGGCATGATGTATGCAAACAATGAGATGATGTGGTGTGTAATTATGTAAACAGTTACTGCTTGTGGATGACAATTACTAAATGTAATTAGGTGTCAAATGAATAGTGTCAATTATTGCATGTGTGTAGGTGTCAGAGGGAAAAAAAGGAAACAAAAGAAAATTTAGACATGTAGTTAGTAGCTGCAAATGTGTTGTAAAAAACTATTTATAGATCATCAATGAAAAGAAAACACAAGTTTAAATTTTTATCAAAAATATATTTCCTATGAAATCATTGAGTTATCTCTAATGAGCCCAAACCTTTAATCCTTCAAGATAGGTAAGCACAAAAGAGAAAATCATAAAACTTTTATTGGACCTGATTTTACTTTTGAAAGGCCAAAAACACGAAATTACAAGCAATCCGTAACAAAGAGCCACAGTGAGCAAGTCCCTACCCTCCCTAATGACCACTACACTGGGCTCAGGCACCTTAACACCTTCAAATTTACATTTACACCACCAATAATCACATTTGCTCCATCACCAGGAGGATTTAAGCATGAGTCTTCCTTCAAAACAGCCTCCATCGACTAAGGGAGGAAGGAAAAGGGTCCAAGGGCAACCAAAGGAACATTGCCATTGAACTTGTGGGGGCATTTCGCATCACTATGTTTAAAAACACAAAGCCTAGAAGATCTTAGGGGAAGAATATGGTATTTAACATCTACCCTATAGGCCGACCCATTTGCACGTCCCATAACAATTCCTTCATATAATTCCCATCCACTTCTATTTCAATCGAGACCCTAACATAGCAAATACGAGTTTTTTTTTAACCCAAAAAAAAAAATAAAAAAACAGCTGCTGAATGATTTTATAGGGGAAAACCCCATCTAAGAATTTGAAGAGAAAGTACCCATAATGATTCAAAAGAGCCTCGCTTAGGCCATCATACACCCGATCCAACTTCACAACGTGCTAGTCACTAGAAAAAGTAAGACCTTTTCCTAAGAAATAACATATACGTGTATTCCTCCAAATCTTCTCTCCTTTAACTAAAACAGACTTAGGAGGCTTGATATGAACACATGATTCACATAAGGAGGATAGTAATTTAAGGTCACATTAACTTTAGAAGACACCAAAAAGGAGCCAGAAGTTGCTAGTCGGAAACCACTCATTAAAGGATAAAAGAAGTTTTGAGGAAATTTGGATAGGGGAGGCTTCTTTGCTTGAAAACACTTTTCCAAAAGAGTAAATCTCTTCAGCCACTTTAGCTATTTCTTCTAAAGTGGAATTAGAAAAGGACACTTGGCTCTTGCCCAAAAGGGGAGAGCTGACTTTCAAGAAAGAACCAGCTATACTAGGAGAAAAGAAGACCCTCAGTCCTTAGACCCTGCCTCCAAAGACAACTCCTTGGAAGGCCTCTTGCTAAAATACCCTTGGATCTTCCGAAAACCGCCTTTCCAACACTACCAGAGGCATCCTTCATGAGGGAGGCCCTTGAAAACAAAGATCTAGATTTTTTCCAAACCATGACAAATAGCAACCAACGAACCAACTCCTAAGGCACTGATAGCAAACTCATCGAAAGGAACCTTCTTCCTACGTACAAAGGTTTTCAAGGGAAAACCAAAAGAAAAGCGAAGAAAGCAAGGAAATAGAAGAGAAACAAAAAGAGAGGGTAAAGGGGAACAACAAGCAACACAGGAAGCAGGGTGAGAAACATGAAGAAAGAGAATGGGGGATAGGCTTTCCGTGGAGAGGACGAAGAAGAAGAAAACATCGGTTTGAGGGTTTAGGTCAAAAGAAGCAAAACGGTTAGGGTTTTTGTGTTTGGGTGAGCAAGGAAGAGAAGAAAGCATAATGTGCTTGGAGAAATGGAGAAGAAAGGGTTTAGGGTTTGAGGAGATCTTGAGTTTGGGGCAAAGGGAAAAAGAAGGAAGGACAAGGACAAACAAGGGAAAGCAAAGACCGAGGGGAAGAAGGAACAATGGAAGATGGGGAGGAGAAGGATGGGAAGAGAGAAGAAGAAGAAAGAGGAGGGAAGGAGCTACAGAGAAGGGAGAGGAATTTCTCTCACTACATCTTTTTTCCCCCCAAAAACAATTCAACCTCTTATTCTATAGCTTATTAAAACAAAGAATCAAATAAAATAGGAGTGTCAAACACCAGACAGCATCAAAATTAGATGCTCACAAGCCTAGGGCAACATCAATTTATCATCACTTTCAATTTTTTCTTCACACCAAAAGAAATATTAGGATTAAAAAATAAAACAAAATAAAATTTGAAGAAACCAAACCTCTCATACTAGTAAGAAGCACCGGAAACCCTAATTTGCTACTTTGAATATTAGTGCCAGGCAAATAACAAACTAAAAACTTCTCGCAATGGCTCCCTTTGCACATTGAAAATGAGCCCTAAAGTCTACCATTTGGATTTTTCTGATCAACTTTTGCTATTACAAGCTCCATTCAAGTCCATCCAAATCAACCAGATTCTTTAAGTTGGATACATTGTTCATCAAGATTATTCTCTATTAAGACTTCTCGCAATGGTTGCCTTTGCACCATCATTGAAAATGAACCCTAAAGTCTACCATTTGGATTTTTCTGATCAACATTCGCTATTACAAGCTCCATGCAGGTCCATCCAAATCAACCAGATTCTTTAAATTGGATACACTGTTCATCAAGGTTATTCTCTATTAAGAGCGCCCATAAAGCCATCTCATCTCAAATGTGTTCCTTAAGAAAGAGTGGTATGATAACAAAAAAATCCATACCTAGACAATCCTTTTTTCTATAAATAGCATGGAATGAGAAGCCCGGCACCTTAGACAAGCTATTCAACTGAAAATTGCCATGTCAGCTTACTTTTATTATCGTGTTTGCAGACTCTTCTTTGAATGCCCTTATTTGCCAATAGTTGGTAAGGAAGTAGCAGTGTTTGTGGGAAGTCATCTTCCTTTTCTTTGAAGGGAGTGATGAAATATCTTGTCTCCTTAGATGCATCATCTAAACCTCTAGTGAACAATTGAAAGTTTTTTTGGTTAAATAGAACAATTGAAAATTGGTTTAGCAACATCTGTTTACTTTTATGGAGGGCCAAAAAATCTATATGTTTGGTATCAACCATCCCTCAGCTATTGTTCCTAGATAGACAAATCAAATCTTACATTGACATGAAATGTCCAACCTGAGAGTTGTTTACCCTAATGTTACATTTAGCATAAATGAATCGTCCTAAATAGAGTGGATTAGAATCAAAGAACTGGAATGAAATAAAAGAATAAAGGAATGAGAAATTCATTCTTCTGATTGAATACAAATACGGAAAAAGAATGAGTATATAATAGGATTTATCAAAAATACCCTTAATAATAAATAAGATAATAATTTATATAGGTTAAAAAGGTAGTTAAAGTAAAGATCATTGATGTAAAATAGAAAGAAATTGCAATTTCAACTTTGAGAAGGCAAAATCAAATTCTCCCTTACAACCAGAATCATTGATTCCAACTTCCAAGGAATCACAATATCATTCTAGTCCATTTCTGCACTCCAAGCATACCATAATCTCCTCATTTTTGTAAAGTTTCAAAAGTTTTCTTTTGTTCAGCTCTTTTGAACTCAACTGGGTGTCTATTGCAATGTAACCCATTCCTACTATATGCCAAAAAAATGAAGGGAAAAAGTAATAATAAAGATAAAGCCTAGCTCCGAATGGCTGCAGCACTAATATTTGCAAGGAGATTTAGCCTATTGTTGGGAATGATGTCTTGTAAGGCCCCTTGAACAATGGCTGCAGCACTAATACTTGCAAGGTGCGTAATTGCACCTCTTTAACTTTGTTCCAAAATGTCCATATCTTACATCTTTTACTAATCTCTTTATGGTATGATGAGTAGCATCAAAGGAGCCCTTAGTTGATTGATTAGAAGAAAGAGCTATATATTCCTCCGGCTTACCTAAAAAGCTCGGCTGTGCTGCATTACCAGCAATGATGGATGGATTTGACCATGAGGGGATGAATGGGATCATACAAGATTGGACTTGGCGATTACATTTTGTTATTGCGAATCACAAAGATAAGCTTGTGGAAGAATGAGCCTTCCAAAAAACTTTCATTCAACATCAAAATGTAAAGGTTCCATGGTTCAATTTTGTGTGGTCCAAACCAGTAGCACTGAGGCATACCTTTTTCATTTGGCATGTTGGTCACTAAAGGCCCATCACTTTAGACAAGTTGGTGCTATGAGAAGATACGTCTCAAAATTGTTGTTTCCTTTGCAATAGAGACGAGAAATCATGTGATCGTTTATTCCAAAAATGCTCTTTTGCAGCTGAAGAAGTGAAAATTTTGAAAGACGCAGTCCCAACAAGTAGTGTTCTTCCATTCAACGCCAACAGTATCCAAGAATTGTTCTTATCTTATATTTCCAGGATAGGGCCAGCATAGAAGATTTTAGCTAACTTGGTAGTCTACTATCAAGAGAGAAAAGAATGAGAAAATGCTTGAAATTAATTCGAGAATTCTAGCTTAAGTACACATTATTCTTCATTTTTTTATTTTAGATAGGATCCTATTTTGTAATTACATTGTACATTTTAAAATATTAATGAAATATTGACCTTACCCACAAAAAAAAAAAGAAGAAGAAATTATATAAATACAACTTGGATAAAAATAATTACATAATTATCCTCACTATATTGCATGACCAACATACGATGTATATTTAGACCTATATCTCTTCTCCAACATGCGGTACCTATAGAAACTTTTATATCCCGTCTCCAAGATGCAATATAGAGATGGTAATTTGGTAATATTTTTATTTACAATTTCTATTTTTTTTTTTTTCGTAAGGATGGTAGAATGTCTTTCACCCAAGTTCCACCATATAGATTGCTGCTATATCATTCACATGGCCATCTTGGGGATTTGACAGATATAATGAAGGGCCTTCTTCTGTCCTAGGTAAAGAATAAGTTGCCTTCTCAAGAAAAATGACATTTTTAACACTATTTAGTTCGACTTCATTTTTTTATAAGTATAGGTATTAAAAGCTTTTCTTTTTCATAAAAATTTAAGCTTAAGTACCTGAGAGTGACTAGACTAATCATTACCAGCATGCCAACAATATTTAATCTATCTTCTAAAAATGAGGAAATGATAATTGGACCAGGAAAAGTATGCTAGCAGTGCTCTACAATTAAGTCACTTTAAGTTGAAATTCAATTGAATCCTCTACGCATTAATTGAGTTACTTAAGTATTTTATATTTGTGTTGTTGCACACACGAAGTCCCTTTTCAACTATTTCCTAGGATGTGTAGAGGATTTGCATGATATGATAACATAATTATATAGGGCTTAAATGAAACTTAAAGTGTAAAGGATTTAAACAATTCACTTAAAACAATGAGGACTTTACTGAATGGTGCTACAGAAATAGAGGACCTCCATCTTACAGTATAAAGAATATAGTGCATATTAAAAGTTAAGTACAGAATAGACTCACGTTTCTGTTCAGCCTATTATTCCTCTCGGTTATTTTCTTTTCACACTGTGCAATCTCCTTCAAATATTTGGATTGTTCTTTCTTTTTCTTTTTTGCTTCATCCTCGAAATATTCCAGCTCATTCATAACATCTTTACGACTTTTCTCCTCAGCATCGAGCTCTTCATTTATCTTTGAGATGTCCTTCTCTATGTTATATAATTGCCACAAGTTGTATTCCTTCTTCAAATTTATCTGCAAATATGAAAGTTGTCATCAATTTGAAATCAAGAGAAGAGAATTTACATTCAACTCAAGAAAGAGAAGGGGAGCCATATCCTTTTTAAACAGTTATAAACCTTTGCAAGAGAAGCGTTAGGAATGAGTAATGAGCATTATGTTGTTTTCTGTACTCATATTGCTACTACATATCTTCAAGGATGATGCCCCTAAGTAAAATTAATAACTTGGCAAATATAATTGACCTCCACAATATCACCAGTGGAAACTTTAGCATTAGGATCATTTGCCACAAACAATTGATCGCAAATTCCACAAGTATGCCATGCAGCAGGATGATGGTGCTTCAAAAAATTATTATAATATATATAGATAATATATACAGACCAATTGTTCCTGCAATCGCATATGTTTCTCCGCCTCTTCTTTCTGCTCTTTCTTCTGCTTTCTCTCCATAACAACAGTTCGTTTCTTCTGATAAGCAAGTGCTGATTTATGCTCTGCTTCAGCCTTCTCTGCTTCAAGCTGTTCATAGTCTCTCTTCAGCTCCTCGGACCCAGATATCTGCTCTAGAAGGACTGTGAGTTCCTTGGGATTTTTCGATGCAATGGACTCAACATCTCCCTGAAGAAAGTAAAATGCACATCTATCTCACTTCAATGAAATTATTCAAGCCAAGACAACGCGTTAAATGTTACAAGTATAAGAACACTGAACTCCAATTCATCTAAGCAGCTCGTCGCGTCCAGGTAAATCAAACAGCCTAAATTAATCAAATTTACCGAGGAATTCCAAGTTAGGATAGCAAAATTAATCAAGTAATAATTATTGGTCTACTGCAACCACGAAGTCAACAAAACTAAGCACACTCAATACATAAATGCCAACCCTAATCCCTAGACAAAGTCCTGTCTCCAGAAAACAATTGTTGTGAAAGAACCAAATAACATCACCTGAAACACCAAAAAGTTCCTTGCATTGACAAGGATACCAAGGTCTTCAGTTTTGCCTTGTATTCGTCCCACGTAACGACCTTCCCGTCAATCCGATACTCGCTTCCTCCAGCACTCGTAATTGTCCGAGTGAAATGAAGCTCCGAACCGTTTCCCATCAAATACACCAGCCTCACATAAGCCCTGCGTCCTTTCTGATCTTTCTCCCTATCGTCGAAAGCATAAATAAGATCCTTCAACTGCGAGCCACGGAGCTGACCCGTACGGACACCAAGAACGAAGCTGATGGCGTCCATGAGGTTGGATTTACCGGCACCGTTAGGGCCGATAATGGCGGTGAAGTCATAGAAAGGACCAATGACTTGGTGGCCTTTGTAGGATTTGAAGTTCTCGAGCTCTAATCGGTGAATCTTTCCCGGCGACGTTAGTGCGGGCATGGTTAGGGCTTTGATTCTTCTGTGGAAGAGGTTGAATTTTTGGAGGAAGAAGGATTAGGGTTTGGAAATAACTACTATCCTGATGGCTGGTTAGTAGTGTGAGAACTGAGAAGCGTGGATTGGGAGGAACAGAAAATTTTGGGGGAAAAGGGCGGGCGGGAACTGGGAAGGGGAATTTCTTTGATTTTTATCGCTGCTGTTAAGTTGCGTTATCGGCTTTAGATTTACGAGCACGGGAAAAGAAAAAAAATATTAATATTTTTAAAAATAATTACGAAAATTCCACTGGATGAAAATAATCCCAAAAATAGGCAACACGGCCTCGTCTCTTCAAGAGACGAGATCGTTAGTGCCTGACCTCCTCTCTTCAAGCGACGAGGTCTACACCGCACATGACCTCGTCTCTTCAAGAGACGAGGACTTCCCCATTTCCCCCATTTGAATCCGACGGAGAGCAAATCCTAAATCCCAAATTTCGAAATTGGAATTTGCGAATTCCCATCGATTTTTGGCGCACTAAATCCACAAATCAAGTGTAATCGCTCATCCCCGAGTTTTCCAAAGTTGATTGTGTAGCGTTTGGTTGTGTACGAGGGTAAAAACGTGGAGATTTGAAGCAAGACGACCGACGGCGAACGGCAAACTTTGAGGTTGGATTTTCATGTGATTTCGTTTTTTTTTTAATCATTCATGCTGCATTGTTGAATTATGATTGTATGTGGTGTTATAATAATTTTTTGAATCATTCATGCTGCATTGTTGAATTATGATTGTATGTGGTGTTAGAATAATTTTATAGCATGATTTGGCTGATTTTAGCCTGGCCTCGTCTCTTGAAGAGACGAGGCCACTCATTCGCCTGACCTCGTCTCTTAAAGAGACGAGGTCAGACACTAACGACCTCGTCTCTTGAAGAGACGAGGCTGTGTTGCCTATTTCTGGGATTATTTTCATCCAAGTGGCATTTTTCGTAATTATTTTTAAAAATATTAATATTTTTTTCTTTTTCCCTACGAGCACAGACCCGATAAATGGAAACCGGAAATTTTTTGGTTTTTTTTTTCTTGCTTTGGTTTACTGTGAAAACAATGGATAATTGCCGTGAAGGTTGGCCAAGGAAAAGGAAAAAAATTATATTTAAAAAAATATATATGAATATATCATTGTGATGAAAATAATTTCAATTTTACACGAATTGATCTCAATCTTATCTCTTCGAGAAACAAGATCTATGCAGATCATATGTACGTCGTATCTTGAAGAGACGAAATCAAACACTTATGACCTCATTGCTTCAAGAAACGGTAATACATTGTCTCTTCAAGTTCCTTGTTTCGTCAACCCCCTCTTCCAAAAAACCCCAAAATCCAAAATCCCAAACTCTAACCTAATTCCTATACCAGATTTTCACGAAATCAAGGCATAATCTTGAATTAGTTCGATCACCAGGTATTGTAGAAGTCAGCATTTTTTGTGAAAAAAGTGAACCAATTCGTGAGAGAAATCCCTCAAATTTTGTGCGTCGAACTCCATCATAGGTGTTGGTGATTTTTGCTCAATTTTTCACTATTATTAATGTTGCATTGTTCAATACTAGGTGTTGTATGTATTGTCGGTTTTTTTTTTTTTTTTTTTCAAACTGTGAAGCACATTGTATGCTAGATGGATGTTGTACTGTAGAATGGTAGTGTGATTTCCTATATGTTGTTGATGTTGCCTTGCGTATAATGTGTGATGCAATTATGATGATACTAGATAGTTTTAGAATTTAGGAACCAAATTATTAATCCATATATTATTATACAACATACACTTGATCGTATACTATTATAAGACCGATGTAGATATAGTAGCAGTAGCAAATACGTTAAATGTTAGGGGAATGTAAGTCATAAGTCATAATGCAAATTTCATGCATTCGACCTATGTTTCATGAGATGACAGGGTAGGTGATGAATTGGATAAGGTCAAATTTATACCGTGTGCTCATAGTTGCATTGTGGAAGGGAATGATAGTTTTGGTCATGATAAGCGACCAGTTGCTATGGTCAATATTAAGCAAACACTTGACATCATTTGCAATAGACCTAAGGTAAATAAGTCTACACATTTGGTTGAGTTGTATGATAGGGTAGCCATTGGAGATAGAACGCTATGCTATGATGTTATTCTAGTAACCGATGATGATGCTACATAGGAGATGTTGGTGTACACCGAAGGGCTAGTGGATGTATGTACGCAGATGATTGGAAACGACTTCCCACAAGCATCTGTAGGGAAAATGGGCATTTACAGAAATATTGGCAACCAGGGCTTGGTATATCAAACTCCACTTCAATTTAGACAATAGGTAGCACACAAGTGCAGATGGGTAAGTTTGAAATGTGTGCACCTGATTGGACATGTGGTCATGATTCTAATGTCATGCAAGACTTCTCGATGAGTGAATCCAGTAACATCTATGATGATGATAGAGATGATAACGTGGGAGCTTTCCCTCAGCAAGTTAATGCTCTCGAGGTATAACCTAATAGAAATGACTGGTACCGTTTCATAGCTCTTACGGATGTTTACGTAGTAGGGAGCTCAGTGCCAGTACCATTTTTTACTATTGATGTTAGTAGTGGTTATGCTACATATGATGATGAGTAAGAAATGAGTGCTTGAAATTTGAGCTTTAGCGATGAATTCAAAGTTGGGATGCGATTTGAGACCAAAGATCATCTCATACAGGCAGTCAAAATATGGCAAATATTGAACCATTATAATTTCAAGGTAGTAGATTCGGATCCGAGGTCATGGGCAGTTAAATGTACTAATATCCATAACAGATGTTGTAAGTGGAGACTAAGAGATAGTTACAAGAAGCATGGCGGGTGATTTCACATCACTAAATATGAAGGATCTCACACCTGCTTGGATGAAATCACTTGATAGAATCACTCTTAATTGGACTCCACCAATATGTCCAGATGCATTGTATTAGAGATTCGTAATACTCTAGATGCGAGGGCGAAGGACCTCCACTTGACTATATTAAAAGAGTTTGGGTATAATGTTCATACGAAGAGAATTTGTGAGGCGAAGCGAAACAATTGAATAGATGTATGGAAGTTAGGAAGATTCGTATGTAGAGTTCCCGCATATACTTAGTATAATAATAGAGGCAAATCCATAAACAAAGGTTTAGAGGAGAACAGTTGAATCAAATGTTGCAGGGTACGTCTTCCTTGACAAACTCTTTTAGGCATTCGCTCCTTATATTGAAGCGTTTCAGTATTGCAGATATGTTTTTTTGCACAATTGAATTTAGTTATAAATGCTTGCTATTAGTGAACAAAGTTATATCTGTTTTTCAAATGCAAACTCGTGATCACAGTAGATGACACCTCCTCGTATGGTAAGTATAAGTACAAACTACTCATTACAGTGGCGGTATATGGGGCAAATCATATCGTTCCACTGGCCCATGCTCTTGTCAATGGAGAGGAAGAGGTCACATGGAGTTTGCTCATTGCAAAATTGATGAAACACATTATCAATGATCACTCTAACATTTATTTGATATCTGACTGGCATGCCGGTATTAAGAGTACAATTAAATGTGAGAATATTGCGTGGCCTAGAGGTTGACCTTAGTGATGGTGTATCTAGCATGTTGCTAACAACTTCAACTCGAAGGTGAAAAGTAACAAATGTAAGGAATTAGTTAAAAGAGTAGCATACCAAATCCAAATGAGAAAGTTTCATAGTTACTTTAATGTAGCAATCAGATTAGTCCATGGACATTATGATATTTCCGCGAGTTACCTCTATGTGCGTGAACTTTATCTTATGATGAAGGGGTAAGGTTTTATAATTAACAAACAACCATGGCTGAAAGTTACAATTCCGTTATAAAAGATGTCCGGTACTTACTTGTGGCAACTATAATGAAAAAAAAACTTTACAATTGAAACTCGGTATTCAACAGGCATAAACAGGAGCAATCAATTTAGGTAAATTGTTGACAACATATGTTGCAAAAAAGTTTGAAAGGTAGAACAACGTATCAAGTGTCCATCGGGTGACATGTTTCAACTATCGGGAACATATATTTGAGGTTTTAACTATTTCGTGCCCTAAAATGTATGGTCAAAAGGGAGATAACATTCATAAAAGTCGAGTTGAGAGTGGGTAGATGCACATGCAATAAGTAGCAAACATATAAAATTACATGCTCCCATGCAATGACAGTAATGGATACTTTGCATATAGATTATGTTGTCCAAGCAAGGCAGTGATACGGATGGGAGAATCACTAAGGGTATATGGGCGTTCCTTCATACTTGCAGTAAATAAGGCTAATTGGACTCCTCTCGACTTACAGAAATGGTACCCCTTCCCATGACTTGCTAGGAAAAGGGATAGGCTTAAGGAAAAACGCCGGTATGCTTTCACATTGTCGAACACTACCATCCAGACGGGGTACTTATGGAGTTTGGTGGTTTCAAGGAGATCCCAGACCCTCCTACTGATATGAGATCCCTGCATGAGCTAGATTTGCGAGGACATTCCAAGTGGAATTAGGCGACAGAGCACGCTAAGTGGGTAGCATAGTAGGATGGCAGATGCAATCGCATTATCGAGATACGAGACATCCCCACCGATACATCTGTAAATTATTTTGACTGGTATCATGCAATCATTAGGCATTAGATCAGTCGTAAAGGGCTCATATACGATATATGGCAAGTTCAACGACTATATAAGCTATGTACAAATATATATCGTGCTCGTTATCCACTAATCTATGTGTTTGTTATTGATTGCAAGTAGATTTCATTTATAAAGTCTCCAACATGCCAGCAAAGAACACTCCTGCTATTGTACGAGATGTCATTCATGTAGTGGATGAGTTTATGAGACTTAATTTGAATGATCCAGCACCAGGACCAACACCAGCATCTGATGACAACAGCCTCAACCTATACTGAAAACGACGACCACATAAAGAAAGGCATGAGGGGGAGGGGGGGTTAGGGTCAGGAGCGAGGGCGAGTCCAAGATGTACATATCAGAGACGAGCCTTTACTCTCACATTCATGTGTACTTTATGAGCATGGCCTTTCACAGTTTCATCACGACGAGCTTGGTTCATTATCATATGCTCATCTGGCAAAGACCTTGATGCCAAACATCTCATATGCAAAGTTCCACAACCCCTTACTTTACGGAAGAGGCGACTGTCACCGTTACATAATATGGGGGAGGGACTTACCCAGGTAGATCCAAACCCAATCACATTTCATCCTTATAATGCCGGTGGTGGAGATAGGGATGCCATACTCACACAGGTTGACCCATATATAGAGCATCTCTATCAAGATGTCTATCAGCGTATACCGTTCCCTCGAAATTTTGTCGAACGAGGATGATGGAGGCGGGGCACTTAGCAATAGATGTTTGTTGTTTGTAATTAACATATTTTTATCTTTTATGATTCATGTATGTGCATTATTATCTTTTATGGTTGTTGTTTGTAATTAACGGAATATTCATGTAACTAACACAAATATCATGCAATCATTTTATATTATGAGTTTTTTTATCATGCTTGCTATCAAAGGTTTTACAATACTGTTGTGATTGAATGGATTAGGTTTTGGACTAAGTTTGAATAGATTGGGTTTAGGAATACCATTGTGGTTGGGTTATGAAGTTTGAAAGTTGTTTAGCCATGGTGGATGATAGCTAATGAATGATTTATATAGCCGATTGTGTATGATTTTAACAAGTTATAACAATTAATACAAAAATGGAGTGATTTATGATTTTAACTTTGGGTTTGGGGGCTGGGGAGGGGGAGGTTGTGCAAAGGTTGTAATTTAATTGTGTATGATATTGAAAAGACAAAGTCCACTCATATAAAACTGAGATTATTTTCATTCCAGTAGCATTTTTATAATTTAAAAAGACATAATTTTTTCCTTTTCCCGGCCTTTCGTGTAGGAATGCAACCGAGACAGGTATACTAAAACCTGAACCCAATACCCAATAGAATCCCCAAAACTCGTCCCAAACCCTATAGGGTTTTTGTCCATGAACCCAAAACCTACTATACAGACCCTACAAGATACCCGAACCCGAACTTGAAACCCGATATAAAATTAGAATCATTATACAATAGAATATTTAAAAATGTCATTATAATTTTTTTTTTTCATATTTTTCTATTTCCGATCTGTTCCTAATCTATAGGCCAAGAAAAAAACTCTTATCATTACTCAAGCAATCCTTTTTATAAAATCCCAACCATTTTCATTGGAAGAAAATCATTGAATGCAACAGTACGGTAGTGGGAGTGAGAGGCTTAAATTTGAGAAGAGTGAGCCAATACCAAAACTGAAAGAGAAGACCATAGAATATCAGTCTACTCTCCTAGGGTTTTTTACTTTTTCTAAATGATTTTATAAAAAAAGAAGAAATAGCTTCACAATCAATGGAGCATAGCTGGTTAATTTCAGAGACCAAGGTTAAACATAATATATATATATTTATATATTTAAACGGGTTCGGGTTTCCCAACGGGTTTTATGCGTGTCCCAAAACCTTATAGGGTTTTATTATTGATCCCAAAACCCATCCCAAACCCTATAGGATATTTATCAGGTTAGGCAGGTTGGGTACCTTATAAAAACCCGCCCGCTTACATCCCTACTTTCGTGGTTCTTTTTTCAGTGCCACTTTTAAAAAGGATTAAAAAATCAATAATAAATATATGAGATAATTTATGGTCTACCTATCCCAATAAAAAAGTTATATAAATACTGGTTCACAAAATTAACTACATACATACAAATACCATTCATAGCAATGGATACCACAATAGGTTGCATAGAATATCGCACTCAATAAATATTAGGCAATATCACATGTTTGATATTCCTTAAAAAAATTATATAAAATGAAATTATAGAAAAAATATTACATAAGTAGTATTGCCATATCACATAATGGTAGTGCGATATTGATTTTTGCGAAAGAATACGTGTGTCGCATTACCTATGTGCAATACTTGTGAAGCAGTATTTAAATTGTATTTAATACGTTTATGCCTCTGCTTCATATCATACTTGGTGGTCATGGCTGGTCACGGCGCACTCCAATACACCACAATATCAAAATCCAACAAGCCTAATTCTGCAAATTCAAATCACCATAAATGTACCAAAATCTACAAATAGCTCTTCGTCTTTTGCCTTTACTTCATGTCATACTTCCTCGGTGAAAGGTAGTGCGATGGGACTATCCCAATTTTGCCCGTCATGGTAACCACGAAACTAAATCCTTAAATTTTAACCCTATGTATTACTCGAACAATGTTGCCTACAATGTAGATCAAGGAAAAACCAAGACATTCCTGCCATGCAATGTGAAATCCAACAAGTACACGCCATGTGAGGACCCATAAAGATCACTAAGGTTTGATCTGCATGTGTTAATATGTAGGGAGAGGCATTTGTCCTGAAAATAATGAGACATTCAAATGTCCAATCCCTACACCTTATGGGTAAAAGAATGCGTTATATATGCCTATATCGCATGGGGTAAAAGCGATATATGTATATAATTCACAAGCGACACATTGGCTCACAAAATTTTCATGGACTAGGTCATTATATCGCTTCTTCTACATGCGACATAAATAGATATTTTGTTATTTATACTCAAACATGTGATACAACAACACTAATTTAGTATTTATTTTTATATAATTTGTATTTGTATAATTTTTTTTAAACAATGGTAGACACGTGCTTTACCCTTAAATATTACATATAGCTATGGCAATCCAAGTATTATTGTATAACCAAGATGCAATGTCATTAGCAGCCTATACATTCAATCACTTGCTAAGTCCTATCTGCACCATTAAAGCAAAATCACTTCCTTTAGCATCTTTAGTGTAAAAATTTTTAATATGATGTTTTTAGCATATGGACATAAAATAATTTTTGTATCCTTAAAATCGTGAAAATTAAATAAGGTTTGAATATAATTATATAGGGGTTAAATAGACACAGTCATTTCCTTTTCTAGCACATAGGCCTAAAATATTTTTTGTATCATTAAAATCATGAAATTAAATAGACTTTGAGTATAATTAAATAAATGTTGAATAGATAGTCTTTTCCATTTTTTGTATCCCTAAAATCATGAAATTAAATAGGGTTTGAATAAAATTAAATAGAGGTTGAATAGACGTAATCTTTTCATTTCTTAGCATACGAGAGAAATATATTTTTTGTATCATGAAATCATAAAATTAAATAGAGTTTTAATAAAATTAAATAGAGGTTAAAGAGATATAGTATTTTCCTTTTTTTGCTTAACCATGTATCTTTATATACCGATCTAAAGCTTTGATACTATATTTATGTATGACAATTACCCAGTATTAAGAAGTTACTTGTGGAAAATACAATTGTAATTATGGTTAGTAGTTAATTTCATGATTTCTATAACCAATTAAGGTTATCCTCTTCTCAGCCTGCCAAAACAATATATCTATTTAATTTATATATATGTTTAGTTGTTTTATTTGCACATGCATCACGGATGCGTTGTCTGCTTGTTCTTTACGAAGAGTCATTGCAGTATTTAATTGACTGTAACAACTGTTGTAAGCAGTTATCCACTTATAGGATGATGGACCAGCAAACACAAAGACCAGTTAGTAATACACATAAGGGTTATTCGGCATGGCTACTCGAATACTTAATTTTATAATGGGTTAAAAAAAAAAAAGAAGGAAAACTCAAACAGTGTGCTGTACCGTGGTATAAAGTGCCCCCTATACCTTTGGTGAGAGGGTCAAGATCTATTTTCAGGTGATGGTCTTACTAGATTTAAGCCCACAATATATTTGTCATGTGCATGGTATATCCCCAAATCCATGATGCATTCAGAAAATGTCTATTATTAAATTTTGCAAGATAAAATATATATATATATACGTATAATGTATGTTTTAAAAAGCAAATATGAAAATATTGATGTACATACCTATAAAGCTTGGTTTTGTAACCAAGAGGATACGGTTCATATTGAAAATTTGTCATTTTACCTTTTCAAGATGGATTTATTATTTAAACGATACTCTTTCTCTCGTTTTTCTAACTTTACTTTTCTATTCACAATAACTAATAACATTAGATTTATTTATTATAAAACTGTATTTAGCCAAATAAATTATCTTAGATTATTGCTTTTATTATCAGTGTACCATAATATAATTATTTAATTACCCATGTTATATAATTTTCATCCCATCGTATCAATTATTAATAAATATCACCAATAATATAACTTAATTTGGTAAAAAATTTATCTTTTATAATGACTATTATGATGCAAAATATTAAATGATTTATATTGTTAATTTGATAAACATGTAAAATTATTGCAAAAAAATTATAGAATATCAATGTTCATGTCAATTTGCTATTTTTTAGTTCACCTAAAATTTCCAATTGAAATTTTCTAATTTATGTTGTTGAAAATAAAAATTATGCAAGTTTTATGTTTTTTTAATAAATTGATAGATAAATATTGATTAATCTACATGCTATAATGAAAATGTGAAAAATAAATAAATAAGCATCCTTGAGATGGATTGGACCTGGTCCCCCGGTCGTTTGATTTTGCATCCATCCCTGCCTAAATCTAGTAGCTAACATGAATCAAGGTAGTGAATATAATCATCTATGCAGGGCGACCTAGCTAGTTCTTGTTTCCCTAAGGAGATAAGAGTATGTAGTGAGTCATTTGTGGGATTCTGTGAGATAAGTTACGGCTGGGGTCATATATGGGTGACTTCAGTCCTTGACGATTTGGTAGTCAAGGTCCACTCTAAGCCAAGGGCCTGAAGTATGGAGCTTCTAGGCCGAAGCAACCTAGGGGTTTTTTTCAATTGGCATGGGAATTGGGCGCAATAGCTTATGGTTAAATATTCTCTATCAACAACAATAAGTCCTAACGAATTCATATCACAAAAATTATCAAATAGTTATTGATTACTTAAAACTTAATAGCAGTTAAGTACATAAATTAACAAAACAAAATTCCACTACAACTCGGATTCCATTATATTCAATATTCATTAGTAATAACAGTTCAATTATAGTTTTATTTATTAAATATAGTGAACGGATAGTAAATATCACGTTTAAATTTGTTGTATCACAATTATTAAATGCAATATTGGTAATATCCAATGTCACGTTTAATATATGAGATATTATGTTTATTCGGGTAATTTTTTTATGTTCTTAATATTCTGTTTTTCTTTTTTAATAATGGTTGAAACAAGTATAATCAAAATGCATACATATATACATATATATGTATCTAATCTCTTGCGTGATTTGAAAAATTTTAAAAATTATCAAAAAAAATGTTTTACTATATTTAGTATGCTAAATTGTCCATGAAGTCATCATGCTTTAAGCCTCTTGTTTTCTTTCTAAAAGCTAATCAATGTAGTAAAACCATTAAATCCACCATCCGGCCATTGAATGTAAGAGTTTATAAAATAAAAATTTCAATGGTCCAATTCAAACCCTCCTTTGTAATATTAGTTTCATAAAACAATAAATATGACCATATATTTAAAAAAAAAACAAATAAATAAAAAGAGCATGTTCAGGTTATTGGACACATTCTCCACTGTGAATCATTTGAACTAAGAAACTTCGTACATCATGTCTCCATTATCCTCTTATATAATGGATATGAAATAAGGGTTAATGTCACATTTGTAATGGAGTTTTTTCCGAATTTATAATTAATTACCTAAACTTTAAACTAGTTGATATAATAAATAATCAAACTTTTCATAATTGCTAATGCTACCTGGGATAACCTTGTTAGTTTCATCTGCGTAGGTGGCCCAATGAGTGAACAGTAGTGTGCCACATGGCATGAATGACCTACTTACAACATGGCTTTTTCCTCCATTTATATGGAAATTGTAACTTTAGCTGAGTTTAATGCAGGGCAAAACAAATTATGCAATGAAAATGAATAAAGGAAGATTAAGAAAGCTTAATCAAAGTTAAAGAAAAGGATGACATGAACTTCAATCCCCATGCCATGATTTCAATCAACGAAACCAAACTCCCAAAAAACTTAAGAAAAATCCAAAGTGGAAATTTGTGGGTAAGGACCAAATCAACTGTAAAGGATCTTATAGTTTAATTAAATAAGTAATTTAAGTTGTAACCTTGTGTAACATATTCTTTCCATGGTTGTTATTGATTCTAACTCAACCATGTGTTGTTAGTGAATTAAGTGTGATATTACATTCTTTGTCTTCTAACATGGTGTAAACAATCCATTTTCTACTCTTATGCCATCAACGAAAAGGAAAAAAAAAAAGACAAAAAAATGTGGTTTTTTGAGTCTTTTATGGTTAGTAGATGATTCAAATGATTTTTTCTTAGCCAAAACAGCTTTTCAAACTCTAAAATTGCATATATGATTGGTTCCTTGATAAAGACGAGCCAATTTTTATCAAAATAATTTTTTTAACTTGTTATAATTTATCAAATTTCCCGATATCATAAAATAAACAATGGATAAATCACATCAAAATGTTATAGTATTTAGAAATAAGTTCATTTATATCATAACGTTTCAAGCGGTTCATTTAAGATCATGATGCTTAAGGAAATGGGCTAACTAAGGTCACAATTGACACATGCTACAACATGTAGGATTTTCTTACTTCTAATTAAATTTTATGTTGACATGTATTAGTGATGACCTCATTTGACCAACTTTTCTAAATGTTACGATTTTAAATGAACTACTCAAAACATTATGACCTCAAGTGAACTTATTCCTAATTGTTGCAACTTTCAAGTGTAATTTATCCAAAGAACAATTATTAAAAATGGAGGCTTCAAATAGATTCTCGATTGGATTTAAATTACTTGTTTTATGGACACCTAAAGTGTAACGCCCCAAAAATTTAGTTCGATTAATTAAATAACCTAAGGCATTACTGCCACGTATAATACTCTAAAGTATTACACACTAAAGCTTTCTTAAAAATATTTTGTTTATGTTTAACATTGTTACTCAATTTTAGGTTATGAAATCGTGTTAAGTTATATAAAGTAGTTTTAGACACGTGGATTAAAGGGTTGGTACTGTGTACATCGTTACTATAAATACTTTACTGTAACAGAAATAAAAATAATAAGAGTCATTTTTTTCTCTCTCCACAATTTGTTTCTTCATTCTTTCTTTTCTTCTCTCTCAGAAAATCTGTTCGTGGAAGATACTCATAATTGATGCCATTGTTTTTCTTCATGGTATCAGAGCATGGCGATACTGGTATGATCTATACAATTTTCTTCTTATTACTTTGATTGATTGAGTTCTACTTCAGATTTGAAGATGAGTACTCAAATTAGGGATTCGAACACATAATTAGGTATTCTAGATCCACTTTATTTGTCCGGACCTGATCTTCCTAATATGAAATTAGGAAATATTAGTTTCAATGGAGTTAATTTTCTGTCTTGGAGTCGATCTGTACGGATGGCTTTGGGTGCTAAGATGAAATTAGGGTTTATAGATGGATTGGTTTCTAAACCAGATGAAGGCACTGATGATTTTCTTAGATGGACTAATTGTGATTTCATGATTCGTTGCTGGATTCTTAATACGATGAAAGATGAATTTGCTCAATCTTTTCTTTATGCTGAATCTGCTCAAGAACTGTGGAAGGATATTTGCGAACAATTTGGTCAGACAAATGGACCAATGATTTTTCAGATACAGCATGAAATTACCAATCTACAACAAGGAAGTTTGTCTGTTACTGCTTACTACAATAAATTGAAGTCTTTTTGGGATGAACTTCAGGCTTTAAATTATCCGAAGTGTGAATGTGGTAGGCTGAATTACTGTACTTGTGCCTTGAAAGACCGTTTACAAGATTTTGAGAGTCAAAATAAACTCATGCAGTTTTTGATGGGATTATCTGATGAATATGAAGTTGTTAGAAATCAGGTTTTGGCTTCAGATCCATTGCCTAGTGTAAACAGAGCTTTTTACCTAGTTTCACAAGTAGAAAGACAAAGGATTGTTACAAGTTCGTTTGGGACTAATTCTGAAATGGTAGCTTTTAATGTTAGTCGTGGCTCTTCAAAACCTATGAATTCAGGAAAGAAAGAATTCAGGAAACCAAAACTATATTGTCAACATTGCAAAGCAGATGGACACACTATAGAGACATGCTTTGAGTTGATTGGTTATCCTGAATGGTACAAAGGTAGACGAAATAAAATGCCAAATAGGAAGATGGCTGCTCAGATCAGTACAAATGCTTCTTCGGATATTCAACTCCTTTTGAGCATTGTGAATCTAATTCTGTTTCAGATGGAAATTCTCCTTCATCATATGGATATATGAATCCTCAAATGATACAGAATGTATGCAAGAAGTTATGAAGATGATGAAAGCTTCTTCAAGCACACAAAACACGAAGGGTACTGTGAATTTCGCGTCTACATCTATTTTTCAGGTTTGCTTCCTTCCCATACTTGTTTGAGTGTTTTAGATAATAATAAGAGGTCTTGGATTGTTGATACAGGTGCAACCGATCACATCACACCATTTGAATCTATTCTTTTTGATAAACACCTTTTACAAACACCTATTTCTATTCATTTACCAAATGGACAGATTACACACATTACTCATGCTGGATCCATCCAAATTAATTCCTATCTCATTCTTTCACCAGTTCTATTAGTTCCTGACTTTAAGCATAACTTACTTTCAGTAAGTAGTCTTTTGAAGTCAAACTGTCTTGCTGTTCATGTCAGTAACAAGCGGTGTATATTTCAGGACCAGAAATCTGATTATGTTCTGGCCATTGCGACACTAATAGGAGGATTATATGTGTTGCAAGCTGATAACCACAGGAGTCCGGTTGCATCTGAGCTTCATTCTCCTGAATTTCATTCTCATTTTCCTATTCAGAATTCTGCAGCTTCTATTTCCCAATGTAATAATGCTGCAATAGGCCTTGAGTTTTCATTCTCGATTAGGACATACTTCTATGTCTAAATTGATTCATCTTGAATGTTGTAAACACTTACCACATAAGAACTTTCTTTGTAATACTTGCCAATTGGCTAAAATTCATCGTTTACCTTTTCCCTTAAGTGAGCATGTATCATCTTTTGTTTTTGAGTTGTTGCATGTGGATGTGTGGGGGCCTTATCATGAACCTACTATAAGTGGTGAACGTTTCTTCTTTACAATAGTAGATGACTTTTCCTGTTGTACTTTGACTGTTTTCTTGCATTCTAAGGCCCAAGTAGTTAACCATTTGAGAAATTTTCTCTTGTATGTTCAAAATCATTTCAACATGGTTCCAAAGTTCATACGATCTGAGAATGCCAATCTTTTTATTTTCATCATGGTATAGTTCATCAAAGGACAATACCATATACACCACAACAAAATGGAAAAGTTGAACGAAAACATAGGCATCTTCTTGACACTTCTAGAGCCTTACGCATACATGCAAATTTGACAAAATCTTTTTGGGGAGAATGTGTTTTAACAGCAACATATCTTATTAATCGGATGCCTATGGCCAAGTTAAATTGGGCAACTCCTTATGAAAAGCTCTTCTTTCGCAAACCCTCTTATGATCATCTTCGAGTCATGGGGTGTCTTTGTTATATTCCTTTACCTGGGAAAGCAAGGGATAAGTTTGATGCTAGAGGAGTGAAGTGTATTTTTCTGGGATATTTCCTAATCAAAAGGGTTATCGGGTGTATAGTCTGGGAGATAAGAAAATCATGCATAGTAGAGATGTCACTTTCTTTGAAAGGGAATTTCCATATAAACAAAAAGATGATACACTCACTATATCCTCTTCTGACATCCCTTCTATACCTTCTGTTACGTTTGAAACAATTCCTATGTCTTCTGATCATATTCTTTCACATACTGATCATCCATCAGCATCGGTTTCTGATTCGGTTCCATCTGATGCAACCTTAGTGCCTACAGTACCTACAATTTCTGAGTCAGAATCCACCGATCTTATAAATCCTGTTCGACGATCTTCTCGTGCAACTAAGACTCCTCTTTGACAGAACTTAATGATAGTTCAAAAAATCATTCTCCTATTTCATTGTTGTCTTCTACACCCTGTCCTTATCCCTTGTTCACTTCATCTACTTTTTCCTCTTTTCCATCTGATTATGTGATTGCATTTGCTAATGTTTTGACAACCAAGGAGCCTTATTGTTATTCTCTAGCTGCTCAAGACAAACAATGGGTAGATGCTATGACTAATGAGATTGATGCTTTAGAGAAAAATAATACTTGGGAGTTGACTATGTTACCCGAGGGAAAGAAAGCTATAGGGTCAAAATGGGTATACAAAATTAAATATAGAGCTGATGGGAGTGTTGAGAGATATAAAGCTAGGTTGGTTGCCAAAGGTTACACTCAAATAGAAGGAGAGGATTATCATACTACTTTTTCTCTGGTTGCTAAACTTTGTACTTTACGCATTCTGATTGCTGTTGCAGCTGCACGGGGTTGGCCACTTTATCAAGTGGACATTAATAACGCTTTTCTTCATGGTACTTTAGATGAAGAAATTTATATGACACCTCCGGAAGGGTATTCCAAAGCACAACCAGGGCAAGTTTGTCGTCTTTTGAAGTCTTTATATGGTCTCAAACAAGCGTCTCGGCAATGGAACTTAGAAATGTCTAATTTCTTACTTAGTCAAGGTTTTGTTCAATCAAGGAATGATTATTCTCTCTTCATCAAATCAGACTTGAATGAATTTACTGTGGCTTTATTATATGTGGATGATCTCTTGTTGACAGGGACAAATTCTGATGCCATTGCTGTTTTAAAAACCAAGCTACATTCTGTGTATACCATCAAGGATCTTGGTGAAGCAAGGTTTTATTTGGGCATCGAAATAACCAGATCCTCTACTGGTATACATCTAAGTTAGCACAAGTTCATTTCCGACATCCTTTTTGATGCAGGGCTTTCTGGTGCTAAAACAGTGAAGACTCCTTTTCCATCTGGATTAAAGCTTGATCATATTTCTGGAGAACTTCTTACTAATCCAAGTTTTTATCGTCGCTTGGTAGGATGACTACTTTACTTGACATTAACTCGGGCAGATATTTCCTTTGCTGTTCATCGGCTGAGTCAGTTTCTATCCCAACCTCGCACTACTCATTTGCAAGCTCTTTTCCATGTCTTGAAGTATTTGAAAGGAACTCTCACTTTAGGAGTCTTTTATCCATCTCATTCTAATCTGTCTTTGGTGGGTTATTCAGATTCTGATTGGGGATCATGTCCCATTGATCGCAAATCAGTTAGTGGATTTTGTGTTTTTCTTGGATCAGCTCTCATCTCATGGAAATCTAAAAAACAGCGAACAGTGGCAACTTCCTCAGCTGAAGCAGAGTATAGGAGTATGTCTTCTCTTGCTAAGGAACTTTTATGGATCTCTTATGTTCTTCAAGATCTCCATCAAGATGTTTCTTTGCCTATCACCATATGTGTTGACAACAAATCTACTCAACTCATTGCGGATCATCCTTGTTTACACAGCCGTACCAAGCACATTGAAATAGATGTCCATTTTATTCGAGATTATATAGCACAAGGGTTCTTTAAGACTTTGTATGTGCCATCAAAGTTGCAGCTGGCGGATTTATTAACCAAGCCCGTTCCTAAGTCCCAATTGAAGTTCTTTTGTTGCAAGATGGGTCTTCATCTGGCTCCATCTTGAGGGGGGGATGTTAAGTTATATAAAGTAGTTGTAAAGTAGTTTTAGACACGTGGATTAAAGGGCTGGTACTGTATACATCTTTACTATAAATACTTTACTGTAACAGAAATAAAAATAATAAGAGTCATTTTTTTCTCTCTCCACAATTTGTTTCTTTATTCTTTCTTTTCTTCTCTCTCAGAAAATCTGTTCGTGGAAGATACTCATAATTGATGCCATTGTTTTTCTTCAAATCGTTTAGTTATATTTTCAAATAACTGGATTTAGTAGCGGAAAATCTATTTTATAATACAATTTCAAAATAAAAACATTTCAAAACTTCTACCCACTCAAGTGGAAGAACTCTCACTTAAACAAAGTTTTACAAAAACTTAACTACAAAACATGGGCACCAATAAGCCCCTTTTAAGAAATATTACAACTTAAAATATAAATCCAGCTCTTGACTTAAATAAAAAATAAAAACAAGTAATATCCATGGCCTTAACCCACATCACTCATCAAACATCGCTCAGCACCCGAGCTAAGCATCATCACATCCATCATCATCGACAACAACTCCATCATCTTCATCAAATCATCGTTAACATCATCATCGCCAACATTATCATCTTGACCAACAACAATGCTCTACATCATCATCAAATCATCATATCATCACTCATCTTCATCAATTCCTGTAAAAAGAAAAACAACAACAAGAATGAGCCGAAGCCCAATACACGATAACACAATCACACGCGGAGTGTCACATAAACTTAACTAAATGCAATGCATTAACAACAATTTATTATCTTTCATTTAAAGTAAACAAATCAACACGAGAGTACTCACACTCTGGAATAAGCTTAGAGAATCCGAGGGTCATGAGTAACAGCAGCTACTTAGGGGGTTGATATAAGCAGTCTGAATAGTTATATCTCCTATATTTAAACAAGATAAGTAATCTCATTTGGGGCTCATAGCCATTACTCAACTTCACTCATCTTAATCTGTAATATCATTCAATTCACACGTCCTCATAAATGTTGAACCGAATTATATTACTTTCCCTTAAGAATAAGTAAACGTTCGCAGATACTACATTCCTTATCAATTACCCGCTTAGCCATAAAACAATTACTATTGCATCATGGTAATAGATTGCATCATGATAAGGTTGTCGCTCCTTGAACCAGATTAAACGAAGTAATAGACAATCAATTCAATCAAATATTAAGCCAACTGGAATTTTAGTCAAGTTCGATTATGCTTATTCCTAGCATACAACAATCAAGCTACTGCGTACCTTAAATATGAAATCCAAACGAAGCCTCAGAAGGTATGTCAGAATCCAGCTCAGAAGATGAATCTCAAATCCATCACTCTTTCAGGAATGAATTCTTATAAGAACTTAAAATATTTAACCACTTATAAGAACTTAAACCAACATCCACTTCAACAAACTCATACAATAACTTATATCAATTATTCACTAATCTCTAACTCATTTTATTAAGGCATTATTTGAGCAGACACTAAATTGGAACGCCGCTATAGCAGCGAAGATCGCCGTGTCAAAATACGGACAGTTCTCCTTTATCTATCAAAGTATTTCCTTTTCTCTTTGTTTATAGTGTTTTATTACAAAAGCATCAACAAAGAATTCACATACCAAAAACATTTATCTTCAAAGTAAACACACATTTGAAACAACATATTCACCATGTTAATCTAATGTTATCCTATCTCATTAACTTAAACCAATAAGCCACCATTAAGTCCTTTTAACTAAATCTTAGCCAAATTGATTAGTTATTTATTTAATTCGTTTACTAAGTCAAGTTGATTAAACTTAAACAATCTAACTCATTTTAGCTTAGTGAAGTTCATTAAACTAAGTTGGACTTAGATTAATTACTAATTCATTTTATATATAAGATTCATGTTACTTAATCCCAAGTTAGCTTAAACTTAGCCAAATTCATCAAAGTTAAACAATCTCATCCATTTTAGTTTATTCAAGTTCATTTAGTCAAGTTGGACCAAGGTTTGTTAACTAAGTTCATTTTATAACTAACTTCCGGATTTAATCTAATTATTTGTTAAATTTATAAATCTACTCAACTCATGTTTAATTACATCAATTAACTCACATAATACATCAAATATCACTTGTCTATCTCATTTTAACTTAAAAAGATTCATTTACACTTAACAACAAACATTTAGAAAGCAAATACAAGTTTTGACTTTGTTTGGAAAATATATCAGCTAAAAAGAAGTAAAATTTAAGCATTGATACATTTTGATTTTACAAAAACTTAAAATATAAAAGTTGTAGATCTCTTTTTAAGCTTTCAAAAGCAAATTGAACCACCTAAATCTAAGTTCAGATCAAAAAGTTGTAATCAAATTACAAAACATCATCTCAGCAGGAAATTTCGTACCCAAGGCTACCCAGACCTAGGTCACGACCGTGATTCTTGGAAAGTTGTTATAAAATGATTTTCGGGCTATGAATCACGCTCGTGATTGTTGAGTTTCAAAGTTTTGTAACCAACCCGAGGCTAGCAAGGCATAGATCACGGCCGTGATTGATGGAAAGTTTGCAAAAAATCACTTCTAAGTAAAAAATCACACCCGTGATTGCCTAAAATTGTCTAACCCGAGCCTACCAAGGTCTTAATCACGCTCGTGATTGATGGTTTTCCTTGAGTTATGAATTTCATTGTCTTTCAAACTTTATCTTATCGAACTTTTACACCTTCTACTTCAATCAAAACCTCATAAAAGCTATATACAACCGATATCAAGTCTAAACAACACTTCTACACTCATCAACAATACCAAACACAACCAAACTACTTCAACAAAACTCAATTTCGCTATTCATCACTTTCTTCATCGTAACTCAACTTCCATCAATATTAATCAAACATTTACATATGTAAACAGCACTTTGAACCCATTTCTAACATCCGTATATCAATTGTAAGCCTGTAAATAATAATTAAAACAAATATAATTCAAGATAGAAAACTTAGCTTTTGAGACACATGCATAAAAGAATTTTTTTCCACACTTTTAGCTTGATTTCTATTTCCTATCATCTTCCTTAGATTTAATTTCTCTTCTTGATTTTGTCTAGGATTTGAGATTGAGAGGGAGAGATCAAAGGAAAGAGAAAAGGAAGAAAGAAAGAAAGAAAGAAAGGAAGAAAAGAAGGAAACGTAAAAATGAAAGAAAAGAAGAAGAGGGCAGGTGTTAATTGAAGCCCAAAAGGAAAAGATAAGGATATTTAGAAATTAAGGTATATGTTTAGAACTATCAGATCAATATCCATAGTTCTAGAGATATTTAAAAGATAATTTCCGAACTAATAAGTTAGAAATTACGAACTCTATATGAGAACTTAATTTGGGAATTTATTTTAGATAAAATATATTTAATTTGAGTTCGGATTTAAGAACTGATATTTTTATTCAAGCAAATGAACTCAAATTTCGTGGGGATTTAGGAATTATAGTTTTAGCTAAGAATTAAGGGTTTAGGAATCCTCTAAACATTTTAATGACTTGTTTAGAGAATTTAGATTTCAAATCTCAAATTCGACTTAGTTAATCATTAATCTAGTTATGTCAACTTGTCTAATTACATTATATTCATCTAACTTATTCAAATCTATCCAAACTCAATTTCTAATATATATAGAGATTTGAGTCGTTTCATTGAATTAGAGTTCATTTGCTAAGAATCAAGGTTTTAGGAATCCTCTAAACGTTTTAATGACTTGTTTAGAGAATTGAGATTTCAAATCTCAAATTCGACTTAGTTAATCATTAATCTAGTTATGTCAACTTGTCTAATTATATCCTATAATTCATTTGACTTAAATCTATCTAAACTCAATTTCTAATATATATAGAGATTTGGGTCATTTCATAAAGTTTCGACATGAATTGGACCCCAAAAGTTATTTTACCTATATAGCTTAATTTCGTGTTTATGAAATAGTATCGAGCTTTTGAGATTTTAAATTAAAACTATACTTTATCTAATTCAAAATAAATAAAGTTTTATGTATTTATAGAATTTCAAAATATAATAGATAACATGATCCATGTAATTGTGTTTTAAGAGGAAATCAAAGTTTGAAGGGTGTCCACGTAGGGATGTAACAAGATGGGTTTTTATAAAGTACCAAATCCGTCCAACATAATAATTACCCCATAGGGTAATACCCAATTGGGTTTAGGACGGATTTTAGGACATCGTGCTAGATCCAATTAGGTTTTTGGTTGAGTTTTTTAACAGATATAAAACCAGTTGGCAATCCGAACTCATTGAGAAAAATATTATTAGATTATTTTCAATTAATAAAATTATAATTCGAACTAATTTAAAGTTTACATATTTAAGATACTTGTTCCATTTGATAAATACTATATACATTTTTAAATTTATAATTCAATTTGAATAAATAGTACATGCATTTAAATCTTGTATATCATTCATTTTTAATAATTTTTATTTTAATTAATCACGATGACCTATTATAATGTTAAGTTAATTAAGAATAAAGATAATAAAACTGAAAGGATTTATTCTATATAAAAATATTAATGGAAATAAAATTTCCATGGGTAAACAAGAAGAAAGTTATGGTCATGTATTTTAAGGGAAAAGAGGTCTTTCTTTTTACAACTTTAAATATAAAATAGTTACGGTTAGAACATTATTAGCTTTATCGAATTCAAGTCTAAGTAGGTTTAGGTTTGGGTTTGGGTACCCTATAGGGTTCATTAGACGGTTTTAGGTTAATGGACAAAAACCCTATAAGTTTTTGGGTGTTTCGAAAACCTTGTAGGATGTTGGGTTCGGGTTTTGTGAAACTCGTCCTAAATCCAACCTGGTTACATCCATATGTCTATGTGCAAGTGTGATATTAAAAGAAAAGTTTGAATTCCTTTCATCTAGGCTAGCACGAGTTATATTTGAACTCGTGTTACATCGTATTATGTTTTTGTTTCAAACATGACTTGTAACACCACCCGTATTCAAACTTGTGCTATGCTTCTATTTTGGCCACAAGTTATAATACAATCCATGTTCGAACTCATGTTAGTGTTACGCCGTGTTATGCTTCTATTTTGAACAAAACCCCTGACATAGCCATGTTTCAACTCGTATTTAATATGACTTCTTCAAATTGACAAATTTACTTCTCAAAGGCACTTAAAATTTATTCTAACTTTTTTCTTTAAAATTTCACTCCAAGGCATTGAAACCTCAATATTATTAAATCAAATTGCCAAATACTCAATTTAAATTAATATTTTACACTTCTTTAAAACATAATTAGTGGTGTAAGGGTGGAAAATATAAAAATGCAAACTAAAAGTAAGCTTAGAAGTATAAATAATTCTAAATACTATAATTACGCTACAACTAGGGTTAAGGGTTTTAAAGTTTATGGCAGATTACCATTCCATTCCAGGTACTTATAGTACTTTGCTTGCTAAATGTGTTTTCCTAGTTAGTTAAATCAATGAACTCAAGGAATACTTAGCTCAATAAATAAAATGTTGCATGTGCTTAGTTGTAGTTAGTGGCCAAGGAATACCGGTGTTGCTAATGTGGCATCTCAATGATCTCTATGTAATGCTATCCTTACTGGAGTCGCACCTAAAGATAATTACAAGTAGATATTAAGGCTCTTGGACTCATGAGTGTTGGAGAGCACCCAATATAATATATGTATATATATTATATATAAGTATGTTCAAGATGCTGAATTATTCCTATACCGTTCATTGGGCTTAAATGAAAAGAAATTAAAATGATTGTATGTTGCATTAGTTCCAAGTTAGCATGTGAACATGTTGTAGTTTGATCATGCAATTGTATTTATGGTGGTACCGTATGAAGCATTAGTGGAGATAGCTACTTAGACAGTGATTAGATTAGTTTACTTATGCTCGAAGCAAAGACTCACCACGTGTGTTTGACTATATGTTATAGATGCTTGCGTACTAGAGTAAAGCATGGATCTAGTTATAGTTATATGTGTGGTTGTCTATAGGCGTTATGGACTCTCATGTTGTCTTATGTAATATTCTAATGTGTTATAAGTTTGGTTATTTATGCAACTTCACTATGACCCAACAATATTGAACATACTTGATTATATACTTGTGATTTGAAGTTGATGATGACATTTATAGTAGTTTAATAGTATGTTCTGAATCTTAGCGTGTTTATAGAAAATACAGATACCTGATGAACTTTAGATGACTTTGATTTTAGGCATTATATTTTTAAAGCTCGGGCCCAAATCATTTAAAGTTTGTTCGTACCATTTTAAGGCTTTGGTCTGTTTCAATTTTAGAGTCCATATAGGTTGTAATATGAAAATTGCTCCGATGCCAATTAATTAATTGATAAGTCATGTGCGGTTTGTTATTATATGTACTTGTGTATAGTTGTCTACACTGGATATTTTTGCCTACCATCGTGGGACTTCTTTTTCAAGTTAGAATGACGAGGTTTATACAAATGATTGCACGAGATGTGATATGTACATTGATGATGGGTCTAGCGATAGTTGTGCAAAGGAAAATCGATGATTTTGTTTTCTTAGGTTGGATGAATATGTTATGTATCTAATTTCTGGAAGTTTATTCTACCGTAAGACCTTTGAATTTTCGTGAATTTCATGGTGAAGAACATCTTTAAATTAAGTGGATTGAGAAATCTTGTGAGTTTTTAGAGAATCCATGTGATTCGAAACAATTCAACAGATTTTATTTTTGTTAGTTATAAATAAATGTTTGTTAAAAAATAACTATAGAAGAAAATAGATATTTATACTCATAAAAGATCAAACAGATCAGACACAAATAAGATATAAATACGAATTAAATATAAATAAGATATAAATTAACAAATCCTTAATGCAGTGATTAATATCTTTCCTTGAAAACCAAACCAAAATGAAACTAAATCGATTATCTAAAATAGAAAATTCGTTAGATACTAAGATAATGTGACAAGCGATTCTTGAAAACATCCGACTAAATGAACACGGTTATGAACATAAATGTACTGAGGAAATCTTATTAAACATAGATTATAATTCAAAAGGCAAAAAAAGATAGGCCATCTTTATTGATTCATTGAGCACTGCTGCTTCATTCTTCTTACATAAACCCTACTACACTCATTTTTGTAAAGATCTGTCGCTCTTAACTCTCCCATTTCTTTCGGGTACATAGCCTGTGGCCCATCCGATACCGAGCAGTACTGCTACTATTACTACTAGTATTATTACTATACCTTAGAAACAAGAATTACTTTAAAGCTTAGGACCGAGACGGACCTCGGCGGGCAGGCGACAGGAGGAAAGTCTGCTGCTTCCTATTGTGCTTGAGCTGTTCTGCTTCTCTTTGTGAGATCTGATAGGAGTTTGATAGGACTTGGTTTGGCAAGCCCCTGAACACCGAAGTGAAACCAGCAAGTGGGCTCTTCATGGGCTGCCCTGAGGTCTTGAATGTCACCCACCCGAACCCATCGTTTCCTGCCCTAGCCACCGTCGTAAAGAACTGCGGAATTACGAAGATGTTGCCTCTGCTCACTCTCTCGTCGAACACGGTCTCTCCATTCGGTCCTACGATCTGCACACGGGCGTCTCCTCCGGTCACGTATACAACCCTGTGGTCGGTAATGGACCAGTGCGGGGTGTATAATGCGTTCTGCCATTCATGAACATACCGCACAAAATCAGTACTAAACGTATAAGGATGAAGAAGAGAAGTATCCACGTGATCTATATCTATGTATGGTTACCGGGTTAAGTATTCCCCTCTCTGCGCTCAAGTCGAGCTGGCGGAGAAGAGGCAGCTTCTGCAGGTTGACAATGTTGATTCTTCCGGCCTGTCTAGAGTGGATGTCAGCTTCCCTTCGGGGGTCGATGTTTTGCTTGATTTTCACGGTGCAGAAAGTTTCCTCAAGACCATTTGATTGGCGTCCCCTTTTGTCTTGTTCCTCTTCATCATCTCTTCTTCTTCCTCCTCCTCCTCCTCTCCGGATTCATCTTCTTCTTCTTCTGGTGCAATCAGACGCGGCTTCTCGCGCAGATTTACCATCATACCTCTGTTATCATTTTGCTGCAATTGCTTAACTAAATCCACCGGAGCGTTGTAAGATTCGGCAAGCAGTTCCGAGTCGAAAGCATTGAGAATGCTCTGGAAATTGAGGCTTCCCGGGCCTCTTTCACTTCCCCGCTGACGACGTAGTCCACCAGCTAGGAAGAACGCCTACATTATGGTCGTAATTTTTTATTTCATCAGCTGTTAGCTTATTTTAGCTTGATTATTAAAACACAAGATTTTAAAGGCAAGTAAAGTCGTACGTACCCTGGGTCTTAGGTCTAGTTGGTTTGCTTGATTATTGAGATCCGAGATGGAAACGGCCACAAGGTCTTCCTTACCATCGTTGATCCACCAGTTGACGGCGCCTTGTGGGATGGCAATGATGTCTCCACGGCGAATACGACGGACCTTCTGGTGCTGGTCACGTGGGCGACCTTCGCCTGAGGATGGATCGGACTGGTATGTCTCGGCACATCCTGGATGGACTATCCCCAGCAAACCCCTTCCTGTAATGCAAGGAATACAGATGGAATTTTATGAAAAATAGTGCAGTCTAAAGAAAAGTATTTCCCTAATAGCACACAGCAGCACAAACCTCGTTCGATGTAAATAAGTTGTGGTACAGGTTGGTATGCGGGAACGAAAAGGGCATTTGGTCTCAAGATGTTCCTGAAAGCAGCAACTCCAGCGCACTGGAACTGGTCGTCTTCTTCGTCCCACAACTCAGTGGCACCACCCTCGTGCTCGATGCGCTGGGATGGCTTAGAGGCCGTTATCCTCTGGAGCCTGCATTGCTGGGCTGAACTCAGACCAGTCGTAGAATAACCCTTTGCTAGGGACCCAATAAAGAGGAAAGCGAGTGAGAGAGCTAATATTACAAGTTTAGACGCCATGGTGATCGAATTATCCAATTACGCCGTGTTGGTGATGGGGAAAGACTATCTCATGAAACTCCCCTTTATAGTGTTGGTTTTTGGTTCTTAGTGAGTGGAAGACGTTTAGGTGGCGTTGTGTGCCTGCCCGTTTTTGCATGGTGAGGTGCATGTGGGATTGGAATTTTCACTTATGTGTGTTGAGCATGCAGGGACTTATGGTACGTGGTGTGATGGAATGAGAATTATTTTTGTTTCTCCTACCATTTGTCTCTCTCGCTCTGACCAGATGGTATGTGGAGTTCCAATGTTTGATATACGCATACATGCGGATACTAAGTATATAGGTCTGTTTGGATTGTCTGTTTTTCATCTGTATCTGTATCTTTTTTAAAATGATATGTGTAAATATATCCGATTTGCATCTAAATTTTATCTATATTTGTTCTATTTGATCTTTTGATGAGAACTGTCAACTTTTTTTATCTATATTTATTTATTGATAAATAATTTGTTAGCAAAAAGTTTGAAAAAGTATCTGTATCTGCCGTAAAAAAGCTAAAACAAACAGACCATAATGTTGTAGAAAAAAGTCCCAAAGCATCCTACTACAAATAAACCATATAATATTAATGATGACGAGATGTTTGGTTGATGCCTTGGCGGTATGGACAAGCATATGTTCCTTAATTTAGCCTATATATTCAATGAGTTAAATGAATTGAAAAAAAGATTATTATAATATATATATGATGTATTGGTATTAATAAAATTTTCATTTGTATAATAATAAAATGGATAATTTTTAAAATTAGAAAAAAAGGACATATATATATATAATATATGAGATGTAATACTTAATAAATCAATGAAAACTAACAAAATGGCATAGCATCGTAAAGGGATGATAGATATAAGCCTATTGTATCAAATATCCATATTGACTTTAATTAAAATGAGATTAATTTTGCTTAGGAATAAATTATTATCATTATGTATTTAGGGTTATTTGTAGAGATTTAAGTAGAATTTTGAAAGGAGAATCAAGAGTTTATTGTCGAGCATGGATTTTGATTTTCGGTTCAATTTCCTTTAATCCGATTTGTACTAAACCCTAACCAATTCAATACGGATCATCGACTAAGAATTAAAGGAAATTTTGAATTTTGAAAATATTTTGGAGTCGCCATTCGACTAAAGTCGAGAAAAAAGGATAAACCAAAATCAATGGGTAGGTTGATTTCGGTTTTACTACTGATCCGCGAAAAAAAATCGTTTTAAAAAAGAACCACAAATTAACTTGAGTCCGAGGGCTAACCTATTAAAACCTAAACAGTTACCACTTTAACTTTCCAATTTTAAATTGCTTTCTTTTAAATTCTAATTTCAAATTCTAAACTATTTACAAAGATCTAACTAACTAATCCTATGGCTAATATTTACAAATATGTACAAATTTACTAATTTAATCAACTAATCAATTTCCATCAACAATCATATGTAATCTAATAACTCAATATCGTCAAATTAATCAAATCCTATCAAATTCTATCAATATTCACATATCCTAAACTAAACTAAGAGAATCAATAAAATCAAATCAATTGAATTCACAAAAATAATTTTTTACATATTTTGAATCGCCCATTTAGGTGCCTACGTACTCGCTAATATGGATAAAACAATACGTAGTTTTTTAATGAAAACTTTAATTTGTTGATCAATTTTAGAGTTTTTAATTTTGTTGGCTTTAAATTTGTTAAATTTTGATAGTTTTGACAAAATTATCTTTTTGATGATATGGATCCTAAGATTTATCAACATAAGTTCTTGTTATTTCATAAAAATCAAATTTTTTTTCTAAGTGACAAAACTCTTTAAGGAAATATAGCATATCAATCTGCATGTTATCATTAATTAAATTATCACAAGAAACCAAATTTTACACATACAAGAGAAAGAAAATGTCATTACAAACATATAAAAGATGAAATATTTATAACATCAAATGGTATATCGCGGACATCATGGTTATCATATAATAACTTATTATTTGAATACATCATGGCAAAGATTCAATCTATGTCATTAAAGCATGTAAAAAAAAAAAAAACTGAACTTATTAGTCAAGGGATTATAGTGAAAGTTAAAATCAAAGTGCTATGATAATATTAATAAATCAAATTTATGAAAATCAATTAGCAAAGCTATAATAAATCTTGTCAAGATAAAAATTAATTTATGAATTTTAATAACAAATTTATACAATATAAACCTAAGAATTTAATCTATAAACAATATTACAAAGCAATAACTTAAAAAAAATATTAATTAACCTCATGTTTTGAATGCCTAAATAACTAATAATAATACGTAAGATTTATTATGTTAGAATCTTATTATTGTTTATTATTTTTCATTATTACAATGCTACGATAATTCATTAACTTATAATATTATATTATTAGTGTGCTTTATTAAGTAAAAAAAAAAAAAAAAGCTTACCTAAGGATTGAATGCGCGCGCGGGAATTGATGTTCGGAGCTCTGGCTGGTCAACTCGAGATAGAAGAATGTGAAATCGGGTTGGGGTGATCACAGGCGATGTGGTGGCCGAATAGAAGGGTTTTGAAGCCCTCGATCTGCCAAACACTCTAGTAGCTTCCAATTGCTCCAATTTTCCCTCTTTTTTTTAAACAAAAGATGGGAAGACTATTTATATGTTTTAATTCAGTTCAAAACTTCATAAACAATCGATTGAGAATCTAGGGTTCTAAGACACAGTTTTCACGAATTCAAAAAAATCGGAGCCAAAACAGTTGTAACTTTCCAATTAAATGTCCTGTCAGATATGTCTTTCCCATATTATAACGACCAAAATCTTTAATCTTGCCTAAAAAATGAATTTCACGTGTTTTTAAGTTTTTGAGGAAACTAACAAAAACTTGTTTTTCCCAATTTTTAAGCCTGAATTTGAAACAGTTATTGTTAATGAAAACGCATAATCTACATACTAAATTAAACTACTTCATACCTAGTTTCTATATATGCATTCGGTTTGTAGAAATCGGGTTTGAAAATGAGTCGAAAATGGGCCCAAAAGGAGGCCCATTGGGCTATCTAAGGTTGAAGATGAATAATACTTTTTTTTTTTTGCATATTATACTATATTATATATGTATATAGATTACATCCATTATGTTTATTTCCCTTAATTTGATTTATTTTCCTTATTCATTTCTAATCCTAATGCTTATAATTGCAAATATTCATTTAATTTAGCCATATATATACTAATATTAACATCTAATTATCAATAATTTGACAAAAATAAATTATCAAAATGAGGTGTCTACATTTATACAAACAATTTGTACATTAGTTGATTTTTCCTTAGCTTTTTCTCCCTTTTCTTATCATCGAGAAGAGATTATCATTATGGGTTCTATTTTTTTTTAAAGCTTCAATGATAGTAAATACATTCGCACTCATGTGGCTCGTTTTTCAGCGATTTGGACAGGACATAAAATGTCTATATTTGTTTATGATCGTCACCTTATATCATAAAGTGAGAGCGGTGATGAGTTTATCGCTTGATTTAGTATAAAATCTAAGTGACATAGTTGACAGTTGGTAATGTGGTAAACAAACTTTGTTTTTATTCCCTTTAGTGCTATAATGTGGGACTGCAATGACTCCTATCAAGAGGAAGCAGTACTAATTTCAAACTTCAGATTTGGTTAAATTGTTCCAAGCTTATGTATCTTAAAAGAAAATTATATTTCTTTCAATTATACATAAAGTTTAGTTTCAATTCAAGAATGATCTATAATATACTATTTGATTTGGTTCATATGGGTCCACAGGATCAAAATCTAGGTGCCTCACATGACATAATCATTGAGAATTTTTTTATCAATTTACAATATCTTCTTAAATTATTTACTAAAATAGGCAGGAATTGAAATTAATTACAAAAATAATCCACCAATATTGTATGTTGGACTCGCATTTCTAATATGCAAGATTGTGGACAATAGCATACAACTATGTTTCTTAAGTGTGATAGACGTGAGAAGTTTGGGGACGTCGTTACTTTATTACTCGCATTAGTACATGCGATAACGTTGCAAAAATATTTCACGGCTCGCATTCACTATGTGCAACTTATCTGTAATGTAAAGCATCTTTTATGAGTCTATTTTGATAATTAATTTGATCCAAGTCCTATTCTAGTAATTACGTTTTGTAGAGGGATTAGACCAACATTTCACCTAATTAGTGAGAATGATTATCCTTTGTATCATGTTGTTGGGATGAGCGATCTAATGGTGTCTATTTGTCTCAATTAGCCTTGGTTATGAGCATCATCAATTTTCATATTTAGGTATCCTACGTGTATGTGGGTTTTTTTTTTTTTTTTCTTATCTAAGTAGCATATAGTTATACATGGTCTTAAATAGTGGAGATGACTACATGAGTTGAGCATTTATGTCGTAATATGTATTGTTCACGACAGAATGTAAGCTAAGACCCACTCGACTTATTACCACCTTCATACGGACTAAAGAGCTCAATAAGGGCCCAAAAAACCATTAATACCACCGACTCATGAAGAACCTATGGTTAGCGACACCTCAAAGACCATTAATACCACTGACTCATGAAGAACCTATGGTTAGCGACACCTTAAAGTCACCTCCTAACGAAAGACCACTGAGCTTGCGGCCACCTTGACCACGAAGGAAGCTCGAGGACTCAACCCATCACCTGCTCAGCTCCATTCGACACAACCGCAACTCCTTCATCTTTAAAACCCCCATCACCTCGAGTGTTAGATCAACTACTAGATGAACGTTTACCCTAACAAAAAGGATTTCGCGGACTCCACTCTGATATGACCATACACTATAAATACCATCCCTCTACATAACGGGAAGAGAGAAATTTATCTAATGAATACCTTCTTAAATAGGTTATTTGAGTTAGACCCATAAATTAACTTAAGTATCGAATTGGATAACCTGGACAACCCTTTGATGCACCTCTAACTGCATTTTGGTGTTTGCAGGGAGCTAATCTCTACCAGCGGAATCAGTTCATGCAACATGTATGATGTGCCAAGCTCATGTATACGTGTATAGATAGATAATTTATAATTGGAGTAATATTTATCATTGTATAAATTGCTTTCGAGCTTACATTTAATAAAAGATAAAAAGGCATTGGTATATTATTAAAAGAAGGGTTAATGTCATAAGTGGTATCTTAACTTTCTCAAAAGGAGCAATTATTGTCTGTAATGAAACAATCAATTTGATATTAGATCAAACTATTCGCAGCCACAAACACTACATGAGATAACTTTGTTAGATCCGTTTGTTAACGTGGTTATTATTTCCTTTAGACTAAAAAAAAGAAATTAAAAATGTAAGTACATTTTAAATTTCTCACCTCACCAACGCATAATATACAAAGCAAATAAGAGGAAAGGAATAAGAAGAAAAAAAAAAAACGAAGGAAAGTACATTCAGGAATGTAGTTCTAGTTATGCTCTTTGGTGTTTGTGGTTTGAATCGAAGACATGGTGTTGAAGTGTGGTGGATCATGTCGGGTTTAATGAGTTGGAGTAGTGATAGGTTTTCCGAAATAATGTTGGGTTAAGTGCTTATACTTTCATTTTTTGGTAATTTAGTGCTCTATATATATATATATATATAAATTAATTTTAGCATATTAGTGCTTATATTTTTAAAGTATATGCTATTTAATGTCCGTGTCAAGTAATAATTTGACAAATGTTTATTTTGATGATGGGATAATGGTAGACCAAGCACGTATACTATTAATTTTTTGTCTTTAGATTTTGGAAAATTATAGCAAAAAAGTGAAAGTGAAAGTACAAGTACTTTGTCTATCATTACCTTATCATCAAAACAATCATTCTTCAAACTATTATTCAATGCGAATACTGAATGCCATGTATTTTGAATTTATAGCCACTCATTTTTCAAAATTTAAAAATATAGCACCAATTTGCTAAAGGTTAAAAGTACAAGCAGTTGACCTACCATTATTTTAAATTTATCGATCCGACTTACAAACACAATACCCAAAGATCGATCTTTTCCTAGTCTAATTGTTATTGTGAATGTATAGATATCACTTTGGTGATTCGATATCGATTGTGGACTAAAAGAGAGAAGTTATAGAGAAGATGAATATGTATATAAGACCTTTATAGAGTGGCATTGGATCGAAATCCGTTCTTAGTTGGGTTTTTTATCAACTATCTGTTTTTCATCATTTTCTTGTCACGAAAGGAAGATTTTAGATTAAATTATATTAGGGCTTCCCTTTTTTACTCATTTGAATTGAAAACACTCAAAACCACTAGCTTTCAATCTTCACCTTCTTTAAGTTTTCTAAAAAATCTCTTGTATTTTTGCAAGTTTCTTTAATGAATTTATCAAAGTTGTGCAAAAACCAATTCAAAACATCATCAAATGAGTCATCTTGAATGGACTTTCCTTTCTTCTCCTTCTTTCCTTCCTATTCTTTTTTCTTTCCTCTTCCTTCCCTCCTTCCTATTCCGTACATGTATGTGTTGATGAGATGGAATATTTTTGTACTTTTAATTTAATTTTTTTCATCTAAAGGAAGCGAAAAAATGGGTCACCATGTCGATAATTAATTGTCAAGTGATAGGTGTCGAGTGCACATTGGAGTGTTTGGCCACATCGGAGACAAATTAAACAAAGTTAGCTTATGTAGTATTTGTGACCATGAAAAGTTTATTGAATCGATCATTTCAAAGTGCAGGTGGGTAATTGCACTTTTTTTAAAAGTTTATGTATAATTTATGACACTAACTGTTCGAGTAATGATAGTGAAGGAAGGCCATTAATGGTGAAAATAATAAGCATTACTCTGCCCAAGACCCAACATAGCAAATTGGCCCCAGGCTCCTACCATGACTCGCTTTGCTATGTCCATGCTTTGGACCCAACTCATGGAGACGGATCTCCAACCGTCAATATATTTGATGGTTCCTTAATATTGTTATGATTGTTAATGGAGTTATTATTGTTGTTGTCTTATTGTTTTCCTTTTTAATAGGTGTATAATATTTTTTTATACACTCATTACCTACCAAAAAAGCAATATTCCTTTTGTTCGAGAATTGACAAAAAAATAGTTTGATTGGCTAAACCTCCAATGTGCACTTGACACTTGTTACTCCATTCACCCACACAAACATGTACATAATAGGAAAGAGAGAAGGAAGAGGAAAGGAAAAAGGAGGAAAACAAATTAGACAAAGGAAAGTACATCCAATAATGAGTTGGTGGTATGGTTATTGTTATGCTCTCTAGTGTTCGTCGTTTAAATCCAAGATGCAATAATGAAGCTATGGTGGGTTATGACAAGGTTCAATGAGTTGAAAAGTGATGGGTTTTCTAGGAGAATAGCAGACTAAGTGCTTGTACTTTCGTTTTTCTGGCAATTCAATGTCACATATTTAAATTTTGGTAAATTAGTACTTATACTTTTGAAGTATATGCGATGCGATGTCTGTGTCGAGTAATAGTTTGACGAATGTTTATTTTGATGATGAGATGATAGTAAACCAAGTGCTTGCACTATCAATTTTTGGCAATTTGGTGTTGCATCTTTGGATTTTGGAAAATCATAACAAAGAAGTGAAAGTACATGCACTTAGACTACCATTATCTTAACAAATTAGTGCTTATATATTCAAAGTACATGTGATTCGATGTTTCCAATAAATAATAATTTGACGAACTTTTATTTTGATGGCGGGATAATGGTAGACCAATTGCTTGTAATATCAATAAATGCCAATATAGTGCCACATCTTTATGTTTTTGCAAGTTACATCAAAAAAAAGTGAAAGTGCAAACACTTAATCTACTATTATCCCATTATCAAAATAATTGTTCGTCAAATTATTATTCAACCCAAACACTAAATGTCACATGTTTTGAATGTACAACTACTAATTTGTCAAATTTTAAAGATGTAGCATTAAATTGCTAAAAATAAAAAAATAAAAAATGCATGCACCTGACTTACAATTATCTCATATTTCTCGATCTAACTTTCAAACATAAGACCCAAAGATTGGTCTTTTCCTAGTTTAATCATTACTATAAAAGGTATGGATATCAATTATGTGGTTCAATATCAACGAGGGAGTGAGTGAGATAAGTCATAGAGAAGATGAGCATGAGTATAAGAGCTCTAAATAGAGACATTCGATCCAAATCTGTTCTTAATCAATTTTTTGGTCAACTATCTATTTTTCATCATTTTCTTGTCATAAAAAAAATATTTTATATCAAATTAGACTAAAGCTTCCGTTTTTTTACTCATTTGAACTTAAATTACTCAAATCACTATATTTCAATCTTTACCTTATGCCTAGTTCTCTTAGATAAGTTTTGATGATAACAAAAATGTTAAGAATAAAGCTGTTTTTTATTAAAATAGACACTTAAGTAGACAGATAAAAACACATTTCGATAGACGTTTGAATAGACACTTGAACAGATAATTGCACGAATGTTACTTTGGTTCGTATAATGCATGATCATGCAGTTTTTTATCGATCATCAAAATATAAGTTGGATTTATTTAAAGTCTCAACTCCACTAATTAAGTGTATTCGAGTAATATACTCGATTTATTCCACATAAAGTAGATGATAATCCATGGGGATTTTCTTCAAATTCGTTTCATGAGTTTTCAAGGAAGATTTTGTAAGTTACAACGAAAGTCTTTTTCAAAGTTTTATGAAGATGTTTGTGAGATGCAACAAAGTTTATGTTTCGTTTTTAATAAAAATCTTTCTATAAAATTCATGCTTCAACATATTTTAATAAAGTCAACATATGGAGATGAAGATATACTCTATATAGTTTTTGATATCGACTAAAGCTTATCTGAAACTTGAGAAATCTTTAAAATTCAAATTAAAGTTTATCTAAGTAAGCTTATTGAAGAATTGGATGAAGATAAATATCAAGAGTGTCCAAAGATAGTAGGTGGAACAAGATATGATCAAGCAGTTAAATATTTGAATCTTCTAATACGTTATTAAAGTCCCACAAGTATAGGGATGTCGATCTTATTCACATAACAAAGAAGACATTAGAAGATTTCATGGATTTAGTGAATGTTCGAAGATATTATCAAAGATGCCATTCAAAGAAGCATACACACACGCACACGCACACACATGCATGTACATATATACACATCAGATTTTAAGAAACAAACAATATCAATAACAATAACGAAAGTTTTGATTCGTACTTTGCAAAAAGTCCTTTAAGCATCTGACAAACACTACGAACTTTATCTTTTCATACACATTTCTTTTTAGATTATGAGATTAAATTACACAACTTATATTTTCTCATTATTTGTAATTGTTCCTTTACTTTTCAAGTGAATATTAGCATGGAAGTGAGGTTACAAAAGTCTTATAGTTTATGTATGTCAAGTGGCAGGCTAAAAAGACAGAGTAAGAGCTATTGGTATTTGTAACCTCGCTTCTATGCTAATATTCACTGCAAGCTTTATCTTTTCATACACATTTCTTTTTAGATTCTAAGATTAAATTATAGAACTTATATTTTCTCATTATTTGTAATTATTCCTTTACTTTTCGAGTGAATATTAGCATAGAAGTAAGGTAACAAAAGTCTTGTAGTTCGTGCAGAGGTAGGCTAAGAAGACAGAGTAAGAACTATTGGTGTTTGTGACTTTTCTTTGCTATTGGATTAATGGAACAACCGATGTAGAATATTGGATCCTCGGCTATAGAGCTGGAAGAGAGGGTTGACTCATTGTAATGAACCTTTATAAATTGTTATCTCTTTTATTTTCTTGCATTTTTAATTCTGTCGTTTTATTTGAAGCTTATGACTTGCATTCATACTATAAAACATCTCAAATAACAAGTCTCATGAGCTTAAAATTGTTTGAATAATTTCAAAAATGTTTTGACAAACAATTCATCCCCCCCTCTTGTTCACCATTTTAAGATATGTACCTCCTATAAGTTTTTGAACAAATCTCTTATACTTTTGCAAGTTTCCTTAATGAATTTATCACACTTGTGCAAAAACAAAATCAGAAAATGTGAAATTTGATGGGTGAATCTAACTTGAATGCAAGTTGGTTTGCTTGAATATAAGCCTAATAAGTACTCGAATACAAGTAGAAATTGGGGATAATATTTTTCTCATGTTTTTTGTTAATAATGGTTTTGCATATATATACAAGGATATCTTAGCACTCCCTAATGCCCGATATTAAAAATATAGAAACTTGTATAACTTTTTGGCACGTGTAAGCATACGTGTTGCTATTTTTCTAATTTTTCCCTTTTCCTTTTAATATTTCTAAATACTAATATAAACTAAATATAAATTCATGTAACATTTACCTCATAACAAAATATCATCAAATTATTCATATTGGATATACTTTCCTTTTCTTCTCCCTCTTTCCTTCTTCTTTTTTCTTTCATCCTCCTTCCTTTTTTACAATTCTATACATGTTCGTGTTGGTGAGATGGGATATTTTTGTATTTTTAATCTAATTTCATTTTTATCTGAAGAAAATAAACAGGGTTTGCATGTTGATAATTAATTGCTAGGTAACATGTATGAAGTGCGTATTGGAGGGTTTAACTACGTCAAGAGACAGAGCTAACAACTCGAGTAATATTTGTGATTGTGAAAAGTTTAGTCATGCATCAAATTGATCGTTTCAAACTACATGTAGTTAATTGGTCTTTTTTTGAAAAGTTTAGGCATCATTTGTGACATTAAATCCTTCAAGTAATGATATTAGGGGAAGACCATTATTAGTGAAAATAAAATGTGTTACGTTGTCCGAGACGTAAACACAGTAGATCAGCCCCATGCTCCACTCATGACTCACTTTGTTGTGTCATGCTTTAGACGAGGCTCGTGGAGATGAATCCTGCACCATTGAGGGCTTCGGTAGGTTTGCAGATCAAGTTTACGTCACTTCACACTCACATGATCTAAAAGAAGAACTGTAGTATGCCTTAACTCTTGGATCAGTCTTGTTGATAAAAAAGCAATAGTCACATTGTCTAATTTTTTTTTTTTTTTAAGAAAGAACTCAACTTCCTTTAAAGAATACAACACAAGATATTAGACACACAACTAAAAACACATACTCTAGCTCCTTTATAATTTTTAGTAAAGGGCTTGTCAATAAATTAAGGTTTTTTTTTTCCTTATTCTAGTAAGAACAACTAAACTAGATAAAAGCAGAAAATTGTTAGCAACTAATTACTTCAATAGTTACACCAAATGTAAATAAAGACACTCAAAGATAAGGACGAACTTGAAATTGGATGTAAGCTATTCATTCCCTCCTCGTTTAACGTAAAGCTGTTGTTATGATATTCACTTAAGAGAAATGATAATTCATATTGAATTGTTGTTATATAAAACTAGAATAGTAATTTCGATATGAGCGGATTACTATTGACCTGATAATTATAGAAAAATTACCTTGGCAGGATGATTTATGCTGTAATTAGAATTTTGCTACTCTGGGATGTGGGCAAGTTCTAGTGAGTTTGGTTAAATCCCACGTAATCAGTTTCAATATCAACTTGAGGTATTGATCTAATTCAAATGAAAATATATGTGCATTATTCTTGATTATTTTTGCATCTTCTGGACCCAAATCCCTCATTTATGCTGCTAGAGCATACAGTTTGAAGTGTTCAAAATTGATCATTAGTTAGTTCTTAGTTAAATTATAATATGAAATCTTTGTTTAAAATCTGATTTGTGATAGCTTAGCTCAGGGAAGCATCAAATACCTAGTACTTAGCCATTTGCTCCTTATGGTTCGACCTGGTCTCACCAGTATTTGTTGCATATGCACTCGGTTTCTACTGGCCAGTTATTTTGTGTATGTAAATAGAATTTTAATGCGTAATAGCACAAAAATCAGTTTCAATGATTTTAAGGATACAAAAAATATTTTACATGTAAAAAACTATGTATATCCAATCCTTATTTAATTATATCTTAACCTTATTTAATTTCATTATTTTACAGATACAAAAAATATTTTACTTTCATATGCTAAAAAAGGAAAAGACCAGGTTTGAAGTATTTAAATCCTATTTAATTTTCATGATTTCAGGTATATAAAAAATATTTTATGCCCACATGCTAAAAACATTATATTAAAAGCATTTACACTAAAAATATTTATACTATAGACACAAAAGGGTAGTTTTGTCTTAACAATATATCCCTATTTAATTCTATTCAAACCTTATTTAATTTCATGATTTCAATGATACTAAAAATATTTTACACCCATATACTAAAAAAGAAAAAGACCGTGTCTATTCAATCATTATTTAATTATATTTAAAGCCTATTTAATTTTCATGACTTCAGGTATACGAAAAATATTTTATGCCTATGTGCTAAAAACATTATATTAAAAATATTTACACTAAAGGCACAAAAAATGGTGGTTTTGCTTTAATAGTATAGATGATGAGTAGCAATTAATATCCACACCCTCTGAATTGCCATTCAATGTTTTATTTTTCAACCTTATCATAAATATCATTGTCTTTAAAATATCACACGTATAATTATCTTATTTCCATAATAAATACAGATGGTATTATAGATATTTTACCTTTTACTTCAACGGTTACTTGTTTTACTTTTTATACCAACCGAATATAGTAGTATCTATTATAATCCAATTACATTCCATTTAAATTAGAATTCCATTCCCCTCTTACTTTACACGACAAAGTGAACGAGCCATAAGTATAATATATGAAATAGGATCCATTAGTTCCTATGATTGATATGACAAAGTGAACGAGCCATACTAGATATAGTTAAAGGATTGATTACAACATAGGTTTTAATATAGCATACGAGTTCTTATGATCAATTTAGTTAAAAATTTACCACAATTTTAAAATATTGATGTAAACATTTGTTCACTATTGCCTGAAAAACTAAATTGAAAAGAATTAATAATATTATAATAAAAATTCATCTCAATAGAGATATGAATGAAATAATAACAAAGTTTGGAAATTTATTGATTTATTGTTTTATCTTATTACATAGTATGTTCATTTACAAGCATAATTTTCTTTCTAAAAATAATAAAATTCATGATAAAAATATTCCTAACATCCTTATATTAAGGAATTACAAAAATAATAGTAAAAGTACCAATGGTGGAGAATAAATAAAATAAAATAATTATTGGCTAAGCAAAATAAATCCAAGCTAGAGTACCAAATTTTTTAATTCTACATTTTAAAGTATCTTCGTTCCATATATTTGAAAAACTCAAAATATTGTCTACATTTTAAATCTAGATTTCACCACACCAATGATATGTTCTAGATGTGCTTGTTAGAAACTCGACTCTTATGCTTTTTGGAACATTGACAAAAGAGGACTTGCTGACAACATTGCTATCACTTTGGAGCACTAAGCATAATATAGATTTACAACTTTAGGTGTCATTTCCTAACTAATTCACATCTTGCCTTAATCATTGATGGTTCATTCACTTTGTCGTATTGAATAAAGAGAGAATTAAAATCCAATTCAACAGGAATGTAGTAGAGTTACAACTGCTATTGCGATGTTTGCTTGATGTAAAAAGTAATTATTGGAGTATAATACCCGTAGTATCCCTTATCTTTATTACAAGGATGAGATAATTGTATTTGTGATATTTTAAGACATGGTTATTTATAATAATATTGAAAAATAAACATGGCAATTCATGGGTGTAGGGATACAAATTTATCATTTTATGTAATAGTAATTCATTGCGAATTGCCATTCATTTGAAGCAAAGAATGTAGTAGCAACTTTGCATAGAATGATGATGGAAGACATAACTATTCATGTTAAGTGAATGGGCTATAAGAGTTAAAGAGTTGAAAAGATAGGTGAACGAGCTGGCTGTCATGGGGTAAGTAAGAAAGAGAGCATGAGCCTAATGTGATTTCGATGTTACCAATACCAAAAAGGGATGGGTCTTTAAATATGTACATTAGTAGTAGGTTGATCATTTAAATTGCCATTGGAAATCAATATCCTAGCTCGAGACCGGATGGCATGTTATTAGTTGAACTACATAGATCATGAGCAAGAGCTTTCTTTAAATTTTATGGAGCAAGTGGAAAAAAAACTTCCACAAAACCACATAGACCATATGATTAGATGGTCATGCTAGTTAAGCTAACTAGCACACAGATGCATCATGTTTTGTGGATTTCTTATGTAAGTAATTGATTACTTGCTTTGATGAAAATTTAATGTATAATACAGACTTACCCAGTCATGTTAATTGTTTGAGATAGGCTTTTGATGTTTTGAGGATTAAGAAGATTTATAGAAAACCAAAAGAAATGTACCTTTTAGTCTAAGGTGGTGTTTTTTAGATTTGATATGTCCAAAAAGGGAGGTAGAGTTGTGGGGAGAGGAATAAATTGGTCTTGGAGTGTCTATCCCATGGGTTAATGTTGTTTTACAAGAGTAGAGATGCAACTGAGTGGATTCTTATAGAATACCCAACTGCCTACCTTAAATAAATGCCATGCATGGCTTAGGATGGGTTTTGGGACCTTAAGGAAAACCATGTGTGGTTTTAGGTCCGGTTGTGACATTAATATAAAACTTATAAGGAACTCGAACCCATTGAGATAAAAATTTTATTAAACTTATTTTACTTAATAAAACTAAAAGTCAAACTAATTTTAACGTTATATATTTTAGGTACTAGTTCAATTTAATAAATGATATATGCATATTTAAATTTATAGTTTGAATTATTAAGTGGTGTATCTATTTAAATTTGTAGAGCATTCATTTTTGATAATATTTGATTTTAATTAATCATAGTCTCTTATTACGATGTTAAGCTAATAAATAATATATTTTGAAGAAGTTATTCTATACACAGATATTAATGAAAATAGATTTTTCAACGAGGAATGAGAATAAAAATATGAATATGTGTTATAAGAAGATTTTCCTTTTTTTTTTTTAGATAGCTTTAAGTATAAAATAATTGTAGTTGAAAGATTGTTGGATTTATCGGGTTCGGTTCCCTATGGAGGTTTATCAGACAAGTTTTAGGTTCATAGAAAAAAAATCCCGTAGGATTTAAGAGTGGTTTTGGGAATCCTACAATGTATCAAGCTCAAATTCGGGTTTTGTAAAGCCCTTCATAAACCTGTGTTGATTGCATCCATGTACAAGAAGCCTATGTACAACTTTAATAATATTGCGGTATCACTGCTAAATTGACCGAGAATAATTGAGAAGGTAACGGGGAGTCTTGATGCATTAGAGACAACTTAAAGCATGTTTTAGGGAGAAGCTTAATAAAGTTGTATTGAATTATTCTATCCATGAATAGAAATTTTACTCTAACATTTTATGTCAATAGTGAATTGTTGAAACACTTAAAGGAACAATGAAAATCCTCGAGGAGCCAAAGTAAATGACTAAAGTTTTTGTTTGTTGGTAGATGGGTCGGTGTTAGGAGGGATAGTTTAGTAGTATTATGGCCTTGGTTTGATAGAGGATTAGCATGCTAGAATATTTTTGGCCCACTATGACTAAATGTGTTTCTAAATTGACCATTGATGGATATTATATACAAAATAGATTTTTTTTTTTTTTTTTTTAAGGGAAGTAAGTCATGTGTTTGTGTATGTTTAGTGGGAGAGTTATTGATTGGGAAGGCCCATGGTGGTGGGCTATTGGGCCTGTTTTCGGAGAAAATGATGTATAAACTATTCTAGAAACATTTTCACTTTCTATGGATAACAAAGGACATACATAGGGTGATTTCGAGGTATCTAGTATATAATTAGGTGAAAAGGGAGGGCAAGGAAGAAGGAAAAACTTATCACTACCTATATTCCTCAACTTTCTTGAAAAGACATTATGAAGAAAGTTAGACGCCAAACTCATGTTTAGCACTTCATGCTACCTACAAATAGATTGTTTGGTTGAAGTTATTAGTTATAACTTAAGTACTTACCTATGGCTATGATTGGTATGAACTTTACTGTTTGGGACTTGCATTTACCTATCATTGAGCTTACTCGCAATAGGTTTGCACGTAATACTACTGGTGAGTCCCTTTTTGAGGTTATATCTAGTACAATTTAATCATTCCCTTTGATTTGTTACTTATATCAACATAAAAAGGAGGATAACCCAATGAATTTGGCAAGAAATTTACTAAATGAGATTTTTTGTCTATTATTTATGAGTTTGTTTATAGTAATTCTATACATAATATAACTACTAACTCCCTGTTTTAGATCACATAGGTACGTCCCAAACATTCCCTTTGAATCGTTGTGTATATTGTCAAGATAGCGGCCAAGCAATAGTAACAAGGCAACAAACAAAGGAAGTTCATAAGTTTCAAGTCAAGAAATGTACTTTTGATCCATTTGAGGAATGATTATATTTCCAAGCCAAAGAACTAGAACTAACAGGATATCTCTAAGAGTTGAAGGACCATTTAAAGTGCCATGAAAAATCAACAACAATGCCAATTAACTAGAGTTTTTGATGAGCTTTGGAGTTTAAGTAACATTCAATATTCTAAATTTATCACCTTATGCTCATAAACATGAAAACCTACTTAAAGACCTTGTTGATTCCAGGGTAAATCATCCACAATCTCGAAGAGATGACAAGCATGTGTTGATTTTAGGACAATTTGCACGTATTAAGATAAAGGCGACTTTAGAATCTTACCAAACAAATATTGCTTAAATGATCAAGTGAAATAAAGCACATTATGTTAATTCTTTTAAATCACATCATATTTCATGCCTTGAGTGTAGCTTATTGATAGACATGACTCATGAAGATAGTGTAGATGGTGTAGTTATTGATACAAGTGGAGAATGGTAATATAAGTACAAGAAACAAGTTATTATCTAGACTGTAAATTTAGCAACACTTAGGTAGTAGGAATTGAATAGATGATTGTCTTAATGCTATAATAAGTGATCCTAATGCATAAGAGCAACATTGCGATAATTATGACTTATAGCATATAATTAAAAACAAGCTTACAAAAACCTAATGTCTAAATCAGTATTTGATTGGTAGTCCAAGCACCATTCAAACACTACCATACAGTTCCAATTTATTTCTTTGTTTTAAAGTTTATGATATTTATAAATTTGTCATTTTAACGTTTTAGTTTCCTTGTTTGTATAAATAGAATTTTCATGAACCCAATTGGGTTTCCTCTAAAATCAATACTCTTCTTGATCTCCAGTGCCTTAGTGTTAAATTGTACATAATATCAATATAGTTTAGGTGTGCTCTTTGTTCCCAATGCCTAATGCTTAGTATAAAAGACATAATTCGGCCAAATCCCCGAGAAAATCTTAATCCTCACACATAGATATACAGTTTAATTATTTCTTCCACGATAGACTAATATGGTTCCAAGTATATTAGTGGTTATAAGGTTGAGAGTGGGGCCACAAGTGTGCTCATGTGTGGATTTGAGATAATGAGCCCTTAACATGATTTTTCTTCTCTTACATCTCTTATTGTTGTAATGTGCAAGCATATGCATAGGGTTTGTTCATTTGCATTGCTATTAGCAACATATAAAGCATAGTCGAAGAGATCTCTGCTCTATACTCATTAAAACTCCTCAAGCTATGTAAAAGAGGTGGCGAAGTTGACAACGTACTTTGATAATTAAAACCCAATCTCGATTTAATACATGTGATTCTTCCCCCAGGTCTAACAAGTAAAGGTTAAACGATATACAAGTCATATAGTTAGATACGAACCCATCAATAATGTGACATTTTGGTAACAGAGAGGAAGGCATCTATATACTTCCCCCCTCCTCCCTTTTTGTATACATAATTTGTAAATTTGATACAAAGTAAATGAAAGTTATCATATGATAATCTTTTAACGAAAATTTTATTCTATTATTGGTTACTTTGGTGGTGAGAATAAATAAATCATTTATTGTCAAGTTGCTATTGAAAAGGTGGAAGTACTATGAATTATATAAGGCACGTGGATGTGGCTTAACGACACGAGTGAGCAGGTAATCTTATCAGATAAGGTATCCACCGAACCCTACCTACCTTTACCCTATTTGAATCGATATGTATTAAAGATCACAAGGTAGGATACAAGTATAGATTTTTTGAAACCTATTCTTACCGTATGAGGTACATGTATATAATATTTGTAACCTATATCTACCTTAAGACATATACTCTAATGTGTGGATGAACTATATTAAAAGGTATCAACGTTTTAAAGGCAAATTCATTTAAGGTATTAACATTTCAAGTGGTTCAAAAGAGAATCAACATTGGCGGATAAATTCATTTAACGTATTAATGTTTCGGGAGGTTAGAAAAGAGGTATTAACATTTTACAAAGCGAGTCAAATAAGGTATTAATAATTTATCATAAACAAATATTTTGGAAACTTAATTGAAAACTAATAAAAACACCGATACCTTAAATGAACTTTGCAGAACATTATGCCTTGTTTGATTCACCTTGCGAAACATTAACACATCTTTTTAACCACTTGAAACGTCAATATCTTAAATGACTTGCCCATAAACGTTGATATATTACAGTATAATTTACCCTATAATATACAGAGGGTATAAGTTTTTGGGTATCTCGTATCTACTTTACTATGTATTACAAAACCATGTTAATATATAGCATATAAATAATAATACTTAGTTTTTTTCTTTTTCTTTCTTTTTTTTTTTTACAACCACCTTTGTCCAATTTTATCAATTTAAGATTACTTTTTAGGAATTTTTGTTGTTGAAGAATTTGTTTTACTTTCTTTTTAAAGAACTTATTATTTTTATTTTAAAATAACTACGGTTGTATGCATAAATTGCCCAAATCATGTATGGATGTTGTTTTATTTCTAAGACTAATTAGTATAGAAGTAATTCTACAGTTTTAAATTTTTAAATTTGCTAGCTTCTACAATTTTGTTTAATGTAACATAAATAGGTTTTACAAGTATTTGTTATAAGTTTCAAAATTTACATGCGTTGATGGATTAATCTAAAATAAGCGCTACTTAAGTTGAATCTAACCCACAAATGAATTGTACCGCTTGCTAGGGCTTTAACCTTGATAGTGCTAGTGGCAACATGATGCCTCGTATGGGCATTCATCACCTAAACTCTATATCCGATTGCTCCCTCCAATATTCAGTCTATCCCACATTTTATGCCTATCAGAATATGCTTCTCGATCGGGCTCGACGCGCATAATAGAGAAATAGTAGGTTTACCCTACGTCCTCTATAATTGTCGTCGTCTACTCGCTCACTAATCCATGATCTCATGATGCTCTCAACTGCTAGAACGATCGACCATAAATAGCCCTCTTCCCTTCATGGGAATGGTAATGCTGCTCAGTCATTATATACACGTTGTTTATGGCCCATCATTATAATTACTAACTTAAGCATCGCAGTAACCATGCCGAGCTTACGCTTGACATATCGCTAATCAAAATTCAAGCCATTCACCATAGTAATCCAAGCCCAAGTTCTTTATATCCAGACCTTACCGGATTAAAGCAAGTAACAACGTGTGAACATATTTTGCGTATTGGAGAGCTTCTGATGTTAGCATATTACTTTCAAAATTCCCTTCTACATGTTGTTTATAGTGAAATATGAAAATAAGGTAGTTTTATGTATTATATGAAACTATATTAAAATAATAAATTTAAAATTTAAGGGGAAAACAGAAAAATTATAGAAATTTAGTTAGCAAACCTATAGGTTCCATAGGGTATCTTGTACCCTATAAGTTTTACGAAGTAGTATATATGGAGGATACCGGATGTCACAAGGTATTTTCCAAATAAGATACGGGTAGTACTTCATACTTTACCTACTTTGTACCCTCCAACATTACAAGTATCCCATCCCGTGAGGCTATGTGTCCCCATTCACCTAAACTGCTCACTCTTACTCAATAAACGTTGGAGTAGATGAATAAACGTATAAGGAACCAAAATTATGTTCCAAAGGATGGGAAAAAAAAGTTGCTCATGTGAAAAATCTATACCTAAATTGTGTTTAAAAAAACAAATTTAATATGTCTTCAACCCGTGTTTTTAAAATACAATTTCAGACGATATAGTTTTTTTCTAATTGTAATTTCAAAACATAACCTGATAGAAGGTAGTTTAGGAATTATAAGAGATATACACGGGTTCAACTCTGGGTTCCTATGGAATAATATTACTAATATACAACTCCAATGAAATTAATTACCAATATACCACACCAAAATCGCGTTTGATAAATGGGACAAGTTTTTTAATATGCAAATCGCGATATACACAGCGATATAATGTTTCATTACCGTTGCTATATCGCGTTTATAAAAAGCGATACATGTATATCACGTAAAGAAATCGCGATATAGCATGTATATTGCGACTAAAACGCGATATACGTGTATCGCTTTTTATAAACGCGATATAGCGATGGTAGTCGCGATATGCATATGAAAATAACACGTATATCGCTTCTCCCTTTCACGATATAGGTACGCCATTGTAACTTTTGTATATCATGTTTTTAAGTTGCGATTTAAGAGTGGTATATTGGTAATTATTTTTATATTGACCTTAAATAAGTAATTAATTTTTATAAGAGTCTTAAACTGAAAATTATTTCAGATATACACCCTTGAAGTGTTATAAAAATTTATTAGGAAATCTCACATGAACATATAGATATATAACTGTCCTAAAAAGAGGAAGTAAAAAATATTAGTCACGTATTTATACTTCCATAATTCATATTAGCATCCAATTTATAGCATTTTCAAATGAAAGCCACAATAGAGAAAATTAATATATATTTTAAAACCGAGAAAAGGAAAATAACGTCCAAGTTTCTTAAAAAAAATACAAAATTGCCCTGGGATCAAAATAATATCAGTTTTAGGCAAGTTGACCTCATCTCTTTAAAAGACGATGATTTGATATATGGAGGTACCTCTTCTTTTGAAGATACAAGGTTCATGAGCTTATTTTTTACTTGTCATCTTTTTCTTTCTTATTTGAACAGTAGGCAAAATTAGAAAAACCCTAATTATCTCCATATACCCTAACCCTAATTCGTCAATTGCAGTAAAGATTTTCAGTCGGTGAAAAAAATCAAGCAATTTGTGCAAAAAATTCTCCATGCGCCGAACTTTGTAAGTGAGATTATTGAAATTTTTGCTTAATTTTTCACGATCACTGACACTGCATTATAGATTTTTAGGTGTTATATATGTTGGTTGATGTTTTTCCTTTTTTTTTTTTCCAAATGTTTAAGCATGTTGTATTTTACTTGTCACATAAGTTGCATTGTGGAGTGGTTTTGAGAATTTCATCATATGCTTGTGTTGTTGATGCTGCATTGTGGACATTGTATGGTGTAATTTTGATGGTATTGTACAATTTTAGCATTTAGGAATCAAATTATGAAATCATGTATTATTATACGTCTTCCAGCTCGACCATGTTTGATAATGTTAGAACCTATATCAATGAAATATTGTGATAAGGCTGAGATGAATATACCAACATTAGTAAACAAGTTCGATATTGGGGAAGGGACATTCATAAGTCATGATCACATTTCATGCATTCAGCCTTTATTTTATGAGCTGCAAGGTAGGTGAGAAAATGAATAACGCGAAGTTTATTTTATATGCTCATTGTAACATTGTGGAAGGGAATGATGGTTTTGGCTATGATGAGCGGCCGATTGCTGTGGTTAATGCTAGTAGGAACTCAACTTATGAGCAAATACTTAACGTTATCTGCAGTAGACTTAAATTGAATAGGTCTACATACAGGGTTAAGTTGTATCACAATATAGCTATTGGATACAGGATGCCACGTTATGGTATTATTCTAGTGATTGATGATGATGTTGCATAAGAAATGTTGGTGCATACAGAAGGTTCAGTGGCTATATAGGTTCAGATATTTGAAAAGGAATTTAACAGGCTCCTGAGGGTGCCATGGGGATTGATGGAAATGTTGGCAGCTAAGGGTTGAGCGATTCGAACTTTGCTCCAAATCAGACGACCGTGGGCCTATAAGTTCAAATGAGTAACTTTGAAATGGGTACACATGACTAAAGTTGTGGTCATAATACTGATGCAATGAAAGACTCATCATAAGTGAATCTAGTATTGACTATGATGATAATAGAAATGATTCTATGCCAAGTTTGTCCAAATAGGTTATTGCTACCCTATATACAACTTAAGGAAATGACGATGGCCATAGAGAGATAGGCATGGGTAGGGAGGGGTCAAGAGCGAGAGCGAAGTTGAGCCGTAGATATCAGAGACGAGCCTTCATCCTTGCATGTATATGTACCTGACGAGCTTGGCCTTTACACTATCATCATGACGTTTTTGGTCCATCGTCATCATCATATGCTTATCTTGCAGATACCCTGATGCCAGACATCGCATACGCAGAGGTCCACACCCTCTTTGCTCCACAAAAGAGGCGACCATCACCGCTACATGATATGGGGGAGGGACTTATCCTGGTGGATCTAGACCTCGTACCATTTTATCCTTACAGTAAAGATGGTGGAGATGGGGATGTCACACTCACATAGGTTAATCTATCCATAGGGTATCCTTATCAGGATGTGCATCAGCATACACCGTCGGGACACTTGGGAGTAAAGATTATATTTTATTAATTCTCATGTTTCATGATTGTTGTGTGTAGATATACTTTTAATGTAATTAATTGAATATAATGCTATCATTTCATATTATGTTTTATGAGTTTTTTATTACGTTTGCGGTGAAATGTTTGATAACATTATTATGGTTGGATGGATTGTGAATACTATTGTGTTTGGGTCATGTAGTCTGAAACCTGTTTACCCATGGTGGATAGTTGATGAATGATCTATATAGCTGATTATATATGATTTTGACAGGTTATAACAATTAATGTAAAGAAAGTGATATATGAGATGTGTTTGGTGGAGGGATAAAAATTGTGCTAATCTCGTTTCTTGAAAAGACGAGGTTAGTAATTAATACTGAATTTGTCTCTTCAAAAGATGAGACGAGAACCTCGTCTCTTGGAGAGACAAGGTCAGACACTTATGAATTCGTTATTTAAGAGATGAGGTCAACTTACTTAAAATAGGGATTATTTTGATCCGAGTGTTTATTTTGTAATTTTTTAAAATTAAATATTATTTCGCTTTTCCCTTTAAACTCATGATAGCTTATATAAAATTACAAAAGCGCACAGATTTAATTGTAAAAAAAGCTGTACATAATCTTTTAGATCATCTTCATCAATAAATTATCTAGAAAGTTGCTTAAATGCCACATCGACATCTTAAGTAGCTTTTTCTATTAAGAAACTCACTACTTTCTTAATGAATTACTTCGAAAGGTACTTAATGCGATTTTTTTTTAAATTTTTATGGGTCCTGCATTACATAAATTACACAACTAACATAAAAAATAAAAAATAAAGCAACTCACTAAAACTAAATAACCCTTTTTATTAGTTAAGAAACTCACTACTTTATCAATGAATTACTTTGAATGTTACTTAATACGATTTTATAAAAAATTTTATGGGTCCAGCATTACATAAATTATACAACAACATAAAAAAAAAAAACTTACTTTTCAAGTTGCTTGGTTAAGCAACTCACTAAAATTAAGCAATCTCTTTTATTAGTTAAGGAACTTACTACTTTATCAATGAATTACTTTGTAAGTTACTTAACACGATTTTTTAAAAATTTTTATGGCCTTGCCTTATATAAATTATACGACTAATATCAAAAATAAAAAATAAAGCAACTAACATTTTGAGTTGCTTAATTAAATAACTCACTAAAATTAAGCAAGATCTTTTAATAGTTAAGCAACTCGCAAGAGGAGTTTTTTAGCATACTGCAATAAAGTTGCTCCTATAATAGTTGGGGATAAAATAAAATATAAATAGAAAAAAAAACATGAACTATTTTTCCCTTCTCCTAAAAACGGGTATTTATTTATTTATTTTATTGAAAAAAAAAATCAAGTGAATAGCATAAATAATTAAATATCATGTGTACACCAGCTTAACAAATAAGAGGGCTTTTCCTTTTCCTTGGTTTTTGATGAACTGTCTGCTGAAGAAGAGGTTTAAGAAAGAAGATTGAGCCTTCCATCCTCGTAACCTGGAGCAAGAATCGGAATCTTTTGGAGTCAATAATCCAATCTAGCAATTTGCAATGATTTCTCCCTCAACCTGGTTACGTTACGTTGTCCACAAATTCGACTACGCTGCTGCTCTTGGCTGGACGGTCATCTCTCTCTTTCCTGCAATCCCCGTTTCAGTCGTTTTATTGTTTTTTCACGATTTACAATGCGTACTTGTCTTGTGAATTCTCTTAATGATCTAATGGCTTCTTTCTACATTGCATTTCTGATTATTGATCCTGTTTTGTTCTTCTTGGCCCAAAAGAATTTTGGGTTGTCGCTAGATTCTTGTTTGTTTTCCATTCCCGTGTTGAATTTGATACCACGACCAGCCAAAATCAAAAGCTTGTGGAATATCGTTTTGCGTAGTTTTAATTTATACTAAGAGTACGAGCAAGGGAGATTTTTGACACCATTTTGCACTTTTTGGGTTGTAAAATTTGAGTCCACTCCCCGTAAGGTGTTTCTTTTCTTTCCCTTTTTGTTTTTTTAATTCTTCTTTTCAATTCTTACAAATTTCAGAGTAAACCAACTGATACATCATACCTAAATAGAGCACTTTCGGGTAATGTGATGTAAAGAGGATTTAAAAAAAGAGAGCCTCAGAAAGCTGACATGGCACTTTCGATCCTAAATGAAGTTTTTACCATTGTACATATTCTAAGTGCAAACAAATGGAAATTGATAAAGCTTCAATGAAAGCGTGAGCTTTCATTTTTATTGTTTCAGACACCTTATGTCTTTGCCTAAGTTATTTGTTTAGCTAATTATGGAGTCACCTTGAATATTCAGTTCGTGGGTGGTTTATCTAAATAGGTATGTCAAGATTGCAAAGATATATGAGCAGGAGTTCATACTAGAAATTCTTCTAAACCCGTTCATTGGGTCAATAGAATATGCATTCGCAAATCGGCTAGTGGTGATGAATTGCTTTTGCTAATATCACTCCCTTATAATGGGAACTCATGCTATTATTAAAATGGGTAGAAATCATTGGAGGTATCTCAATGCTGTTGCTGGTGATATCCGATTGCCGGAGATGACAAATGCACTGGAAGCTGGAAGGAATAGAGAAAAGGGTAGTGGGACAATGGTGCTAGGGGGCTCAGGTGGCCACACTTTTCTTCCAAATGGAAAATAATCACCGTAAAGAAGTTAAAAAGTTGGATAGTGGGGGGAGATGAGATCCTTAGAGATTGTGATTGCAAAATGTGATTACTGGAGGAATCTTAGACTGCATGATTTTGTTATTTGAGCTAAATAAGAATTGCCTATGCTTTCACTTTTTGCTGTGCAAAGCCCTTAGAAAAAGCCATAGGCTTTAAGACCTTATCTTGATTAAGATTCTTGGGAGGTAAACATTTGCTTGCCTGGCAATGATGGATGCTTAATGGCAATGAAACAGCTGGACTTGATGGATTGGACATTTTTCTTAGAAAGAACTTGAACTGGTTATAGATAGTTGGAGAGTGCTAACTTGTTGAAGAGCATAGATTTCTGCTACAAATACCTTTTAAGAAAATCAGATGTACCCTGCATACTTTTAAATAGTAAACAGAAGATTAGTATCTGTGGGTGAAGATGTTTTGCAGAACATACAAATAGAAAATATGTTAAAAAATGGAAAGTTATTTTCATTCAAGTGGAAGTGTTCAATTAGAGTTGAGTAAAATGATTAGGCTTTTTTTTTCCTATTAAAATGGACATCATTCTCCTCTACTTCAACTCACTTTTAATGGGACATCAATTTCATAATTGGCTATTGCAGGGGCAATCCTTCTAAATGAGTAGTGTAATCTCTACCTCTATCTCTTAGGACATTCTGTAAGTTGAGAAAAATGTACTTACAGCTCTCTTTGTTTTGGAAAAAATTTTCCAGAAATTTTTTTCCTTATTTTCATTTGCTTATTAGGTTGAAAATGTCTATTTAAGTGAAAAACATTTTGTCTTGTAAGAGAAAATTTTAACATTTTTAGGGAAATGACTTCCGTTTTTTAATAGGGGAATTTGTTTTCGGAACTACTCTCTACAATAAATAAGACTATGTTATAAAAATAATTTCAAGTATTGAAAACTCTTTTCACATATTTTTACAAATTACAACCAAACACATGAAAATATGTTATTTTCAAGAAATTATTGTCACTGAAAAACAATATTACTTGGCAAGAGATTTTCCCTAAAACAAATGGGGCCTAAATTACTAAGTATTACTTTGGGAATGGAGAGACAGATGGAAACTACACTGTACAGTATCTAGACATCCAGGTAAGATGATTGGTGTTCTCCAAACCATCTATAGAGCAAAAGAAAAGGAACATGAATTTCTTTCTCTCATGGGACAATATTGATCCCTCTATTGGATATCAAAATACTCAAGAAGAAAAGGCTAAACTATTTTCTGAAGTACCCCCCTACCCCCTAATCCAACCTGCAATAAGGTGTTGATAGGTGTATCTTATGTGGTGAGGTGTATCTTATGTGGTGAGCTTAGGAATTTGCTATCAACTGAAATATGAATTCTTTTGGATAGGAATTATGACCCCTATATTCAAGTCTTTGATGTGCATGTCGTCTTTGGGAAGAGAACACAAAATCAAATGGCATGCTTTGTGCCCTTGTCCTCGATCATATGGAATGATGGGGAAGAAAGTTAAAGTGTTTAATCTGGAATATTTTTCTGGTGATGAATTGTTCTTTTTACTTTTCTTTTTGTTTTCTTTGGGAGGATGGAGTATGGATGAATGATGATAATCTTGATGTTATAAATAACAAAAGGAATTGTGTTCAGATTTTTAAGTGCATTGCATGTGCGGGAAAAATTATACTAGAGATTATTTTCACATCGGGGTTCTGCAAGCTGATTACTCTACTAGTAATCTAGCTATATGCATCTGAACACTTATCAAGAAACTTAATATGGGAGTAATTCTTTTTAGCACCATTATGAATTCAATATGGAGCTTCTGTTAAGTGTATTGCCAGTGACATGGGAGAAAATTGTTCTTTAGACTCTATTTTGAACTCATAGGGGTTCTGCCGCAAGCTGGTGACTTTGTTGGTGCTCTAGCACCCATTAAGAAACTCATTAAAGAAATTACTTAAAGGAAACCTAATGTGATGGAATGGTTACTAGACAAGAAAATACAAAAGTTTGTCCTATGTGCTGATTATCATTTTGTTTGAGTCCTTAATATCGAACTTCTCCTTTTGAATCCTCCAACCTTTCAAGTACATGGAAATCTTTGCAGTAGCTCTGTTACCTTTTCCATCATACAGTGACACATTTCATGTTATAATCTGTTTACTGTTTTCAATTGAAAAGACCCTGTCAATATATGCTATTTAAGTTATGATATTGAAATGAAAAATCATAAATATGGGGAACAAAAAAGGAATAGACGGATCTTTAAGCCATCCTCACTGTCAGTGTCACTCATGTTTGGTGAGTCCCATTTTGGACAAGATCCCATCTCTGTTGATGATTACACAACAACAACATTCCAAGCCTCCAGGCTCAAACCCCTCTCTCTGTCCCAGAGACCAACTACAATCAAACTCAGCCACTGCTTTTGTCATGGAAACCTATCCACGGACTCATTTCATGTACATAATTTTTAAACATCATTAGTAGATGATATAGATCTCTCAGTCTTTTCCCCCCTTTTTTTTGGTAAAAGAAGAACTCTTACATTTTAAGACCAATACAAGCATAAACAAAACTTAAATATTAGGCAGGAAAGGATAGCCACAAACTCTTGTCCTTTTATTCCATCATTGGCTACTGTTAGTGAGGCTTATAGACCTGCTACCGTGATCACCATTGAGATTTGGCTGGTTTTAGATTTGTGGGCTTTTGGATCTAGTCGTGTCCATGGCTTGATGCTTTATAGCCGTGGGCAATGAAACATTAGCAATACAGAGATATATATGTTTATATGTGTGTGTATGTTAATTACTGTAATTAAATACATCCAATGAAGGCTTCTTTGATTAAATATCGTTCATAGTCATAAATGTGATATGTGATCATTTTATGGAGAAGGTAAATGGTGTTAACAGAGGAGATTTCTCTATCTATTTTAAAGTAAAGGATTCAGAGAGAAAAGTACAAAGTGTGAGAACTCAAAGAGAAAAGCAAACTACATTTGTATTTTTTCCGTCATAAGCTAAATTTATGTTAAATTTCTTGTACTTGTGCATTACACTTTATGCGAGAAGTTCTTCTTAGCTTCAAATGGTTTTTTTTTTTGACACTTACCATATTCAACAGAGTTACAAAAGAGGTCAAATTACTGATAGACAAATTGGAGATGTTGTTTGGAAGAATCTTTTTCAAGGAAGACTTACATTCTTACACTGGAATAAAGGAGAGGAAATGGCTCCAGCAATAGGTGGCAAGGGCAGCACACTTCTTGTCCGGAAAATACCAATGGCAACTCCATCGTAAGTTCGGCTTGCTTTTGTTTATAGCAAAAATTTTGATCATAATATTTTGTTTTTCATTGGACTAGGTATGCATTCATCTACCTTACTCAACAAAGGCGTGTTCATATGCATTCCTTGAAAATGTTGCACTTTTATTTTATGAAATTCTTTTCTTTTTATTTTTTGATCTAAAAGCTTAAAGTCGAGAAAACACAATAAAGTTGTGTATAATAGGGGTCGTAATGGCAAGTCGATATTGAACTCACATTCCTAATTGAGTTAAAACATTTTACCCTACAGAGGTTATTTGACATTTTGATTTTCAGCAAGTGATACCATTTTCCTCCTTTATGCAAGTATCGAGACAATAATACAACTATTGTTTGTATTTGAAATTAAATTTCTGACAAATTATCCTGCATTTTTATACCATACTAAAATGAGAGGAGTAAGAAGTTGGATGTGCACTTATGGGGTAGGAAAGATCCAATAATTTGCTTGATTTTGTCATTTTTTTTGGTTTCATGAATTTAAATTTGTGAAGCTTGAGATAGTTGCAGGTGGAAAAGTTTGTCCACATTGTTAAATCATAGAGATTTTATGATAACTGTGACTTTTCTTGATTTTTCATAAGCACAAGTCTTTCTATAATTTTCCATTTTACCATTTAAAAGTTACATCCAAGAAGGAAACTTTATTCTTCCCCAGGACGAGTTCCCTTCCTCTTACATTGTTTCTTCTGTTTTATGTATTGTGGATTTATCCACAATTGCTGAGCAGACATGACTTTATTATGTATGAGTTAAAAGCAATAATAGCTGCAGTATGGGTTCTGTTTATTCTATCTTGCTTCTAAACTGATCTAGGTGAAGTCTGCATGATTGGCTACTTAGTGTTGTTTAATGCATTATTACTGTTATTGTATTTTATTTTATTCTTTTTTGATAAGTTCTGTAAGCATTTATGAATATGGGAGAAGGATGGGCACAAAGTTCAGCCCACTACAAAAAAAAAAAAAAAAAAAAAACAAAAAAAAAAGAGGTGGGGGGGCGCAGCAAAGAGGTTGCCCTGTTTTAACTCTTACACCAATAGAAAGGTGAAAACTGTAAAACTAATAATTTCTAGAGGTAGACATTCCCCTTTTGAAAACTTATATAACATCCCTGAAAAAAGGAAGCTTGCTCAATTACTCAGTCTTCTCAAACTTCTTTCCATCCTAGTTTCTGACCCTAGGAGACCATTTCCCTTTTGATTTTTTGGAGTAACCTTATAAAAATTCTTGAAATGAGAACCAATGCCAAGGAACTGAACATCACCAATGAGTATGTTTCTTCTCATATAAAAGTCCCTTGTCAGAGGAACAATCCTTGCACAGTTTTTTTCCCTTAATTATATATGTATGTATGTTTGTATGTATGTATATTATTTTACAAAGTCTATCTTTGTTAGACGGATATCAATTTTATTTTTCCCTCATACATATGAGATCCACAGAAGTTTTAAAAAAAATTGGTAGGGAATTCTTTTAAAGGACCTTAGGGGTAATGTAGAGAAATGCTTAATTGCAAAAGTTCTTTAAAATGCCAACATGGCATTCTTAGGAACTCTGGAAGCAACTTACCAATAAAAATGACCTTGTAAAACCAACACGAGGAGAGAGAGAAAAAGTTGGTGTGGCTGCTGGCCTGGTCCCTTCCTCTTCTAATAAAAAAACATAAAGGCTCTTTTCTGCCTCTGGTGCTAAATTTGTTGACCCTACTGCAACTAGTAACTTAGAGCCTTGTGCTCTTGCCGGCCTGCAATATTTCTGTCTTTTCTAGACTGGTCGTTGTCCCTGTTGAGGGCAATTTGATAGGTAAGTCATCTTTAGGAAATACAACTTCAGAGGAACTAATTGTGGTATTGGAGAAAATTGATGCAGATTTTCCTTCCCCTTCAACCCCAGGCATGTTGTCCTCCTTTCCCACTGCACTAGCTAGTGCTGGAGTTCAAGCTCTTTTACTTGCCCTGTTAGCTAATGGGCCAATTGTGAGGGTACTGGAAGTGCACCTTGGTTGGCTACTTTCTTGGCTCAGAATCTTTTTTTCCCTCATCCAATCCACTACCCTACAGTTACAGAAGAACTACAAACATCCTAGATGTATAGGTTTGCAAGGATGGTTTCTTTTACTTCTACCTTAAATTGTGATCTCATCCTAGCAAAACTTTTGTATTTTGACCAAATATATTTGGTTCTCTAAAAGTGGCATTGAGGGATGTCTTTGGATAAATTGCAGCCCAATATTGTTCTGGTCTGGTCCTACCCTTGTCGTTGTCGTTACTGTGAGTTTTTGGATGTTGAAGGCATAAGTTATACTGCAAGGGGAGTTGGTATCCTATACAAGCAGATTCAATCATGGCTATTGTGAGAGTGCAAACCTACTTAGAGTATTGCTGGAGGTTGATGCAAGGGAAGAACTCATTTACCAAGTTGAAGTGGAATGTGGAGATGCATCAATGGCTCTACTTTATGTGGAGTAGCAGCATCTGCCCTCATGATGTCCAAAATGCCAAGGCCTTTGGTCATGTTTACCCTTCTAGGACCCCATACTAGCAGTACCAGAGAGCTAAAAAGAGTGGAAAGCGCAGGTTGTTGCGGAAGTCTTTAGCCCATGAAACATGTTTTGTTGCGCCTACTCAGACTTAGGTAAGGGTTAGTGAGGAAGTCATCTTCCCATTTAAATCTGTCAACTTTGCTTGCCCTGTAGAGAGACAGCAAGACTCAATTCCTGCTTTTGAACCCAGAACCCACCCTCTAGTAGTGCAACAGCCTAAGCAAGATCCACTCCTGTCTCACATCTTGGAAACTCTGGCATGGGTAGCACAAATGTTCAGCCCTCTTCTCCTTTTGATAGTCTTGTTGGTTGAAAGAGTCCACAGACGATCCCTCTTCCCACAGGCACCCCTCGATGTGCCTGCCCTGAGGCTCTCTTCTTCTTTGGGCAATGATAAGCATTCCTTGAGAAGAAAGAAGATATTAATTAAGATAAAAAAGCGCTTCACCAATGCATGTTGTCCCTATTGTAGTTTGTTGTGAAAGAATTTTGTTGCTTGGAATATTTAGGGGTTGAGTTAAACAGCCAGTGAGGCTTCTTGAAACTAGAGTAAACCACTTGAATGAGGTTTCGATTAGGAAAGCTTCAACCCTAATTGGTCTTTTGTGAAAAATTTTATGACAAAGAGGATTTGGGTTAGGTCTGGTCCACCCTTAGAAGGAGGTAAAGGGAAGGAGGGAGCCAAGTCCTTGGATCTGGATTTAACTACCCATTTAGGAGGCACCTTTCCAGGCCTTCCTGCACTATGGAGGAAATCTAGGTGAGGCACTTCAACTAGACAAAACCAAAGCACTGCTGATGCACTAAGGAAGGAAGGAAAGAACCACCTCTCCAGACAATAAGATGCACAGAAGATGCTCTGAAACCAGGAAAGAACTCTGAAAAGGATGGACTTAGAACTTGAATAAAAACAGCAAACCAAAAGAGCGAGAACGGCTGGAGATTCAAAGTTTATAAAATTTGCCCTAAAGGAAATGGTCTCTCTCTTCTTCTTTTCTTCCTCTTCCTTCTCCTCCCCCCGCCCGCTCCCCTGTGTGTGTGTTGATGTTATTGTGGGGGTGGGGGGAAGTAAAATACAATGAGAAAGCATTGTCTCTGGAAGGCCTTAAAATTCGTTTAGTGCATTATCTTCGTTGGTGCCTGGTTAGGAGATTTTGAAAATGGCTGCCACTATATTTGAAATGCTGATGAAATTTCTCCAATATGGATTAAACCTCTTTTTAACTATTGTCATTTGCTTGGTGTGTTACTTGCCCAATTAACTTTTTTCGTATGAATGAATCACTAAGGATTATTCAAATATAGAAAATATAATTAGACTTCAACTTCTAATTTGGCATACAGTGCAGTTCTAGATTTGAACCTCCTGCGGTTAATCACCCGTCGGTAAAAGGAGAAGGAGGAGGAGGAGTGGGGGTGTGTGGGCAGCAATTGCAGGATTTAATAATCAAGTAGTCCACAAGTTTCTTCTAAGCTAGGTTCTATATCTCCCGCATGTGGGGAACTCAATCCATTCCCCTTGATTTATCAAAAATTTGTTCATTGAGGAATGGGTTTCACCAGAAGATCAAGTGAATTACTAAGTGGTTTGGTTTTCCACTTTTCCTGCCAAGTCCTTAATTGCTCAGTTCCCCCTTTTCACTTTCAATTCATTGAATCAGACCAATAATTGACCTGTGAATTTTAAAACAATGAAATCTTTAATTGGAAGTCAGGTGTTTTGAATCTGGTAGGCAATATAAGGGATCTCTGCAATTAGCTTGAAGTATTGGGCGAAAAAAGTAGTGAAGGATCTGGAGTTAATTGCTTGTTAGATTGGGTTCTTTGGACGCTTATGCTGTATACAAATGAATATGCATATATTCCTTGTTATATTTTCAAGGAAATCCCCTAATATTAGCAATGCTGTCTAATTTTCATGTGATGGTAATTTGACAAAATGTAATGCTGATGGTTGTTTCGGCCCAAAGTCCATGGGCAAAATTTTTATAGGAAAAGGGCTGGAGGCTTCTAAGAAGAACCATCCAGTCTGACTTTTAGTGGGAAAACACTCTGGCTTTAGCTAGCTAAGGTAGAATTAAGGCTTACTTTATTGCTTTAGCAAGTGGCATGCTAAGAATATCTATAGACTGTGGCAACATCTAAAGGAAAAGATATTTTCCTTAGAATATCCAAATAAAAATATAAACTTGCAATCAAAGCCAATTTGACATTCTTTAAAAATCTAACTTAGCAACTATTTAGACTCTCAAAATAACATAAAATTCCCTAAGACTACCATCAGTTGCAACTAAGTTTTTATTTGGGCTAGTATCTAATATCAACATTGGCAGAAATATTTTTTCCTATGCTACCTTTGTCAATGGACATGTATTGTAAGGTTTTGTTTGTCTGAACCCTGCATGTCTTCATTGAAGCAGCTGTTTTTTTCCCTGTGGTGTATTTTGTCTGCAGAACTGTATTTGCTGGAGATGTAGTGGTGATGAAGGATCCTGTGGAATCGAGTGACTACATAGTCAGACGACTGGCAGCAACTGAAGGGTATGAAATGGTGTCAAAAGATCCAAATGATGAACCCTTTGTTCTTGAAAAGGATCAATGCTGGGTTTTGGCTGATAATGAAAACTTGAAACCTCAGGTATATGATTTTCAGCATGCCTTTCTGAATGAATTTGCATGAGGAGACAAACTAATGTAGGAGAATAAAGCATCGAAGCATGCAGAGACTAGTCTTCTTCGCTGGAAAGAGGAAAACACTGTACAAGCGAAGTGATCTTGAAATACACATAGCACAGTACAGGTGATCTTGGAATACACTACAACTGGAATGAATGCGGGTTAGTGCATTCAATTAGGCAAATGGATGGAGGCTTAACAAAACTGACATATAGACAAATGAAATAAGAGAATTAATTTCTTTAGTAATCTTTGGTATTAAGTTTTTAAGGAACAACACACATTGTCTGCAATCATTGCATTTGCACTCTGTTTGTGATGGGGAAATACTGATGCCTTATTTCAAAATAACTTTCTCTTTATGCAGGAAGCCAGTGATAGTCGAAAATTTGGTCCTGTCCCCATGACAGGCATCATTGGTAGGGTTATATATTGCCTAAGGACATCAATAGATCATGGCCCTGTTCAGAACAGGTAAGTTTTGACAAATCTTGTTCATCAATTTTTTCAACTCCTTTTAAGTTTTATGGATTAACCATTTCTTCTCGATTCACCAGCCATTTCAGTGTCCAGAAGGATTTACCTGTATTGGAGGTTGAACTGGATGTTGATGAGTTGGCACGAAATCAAAAGCAATAAACCATAGACTGCACGAGTAACATGTCATCACTGTCCCTTTCCATCGAAATTTTCTGATTTTTCTAGAGCAGAGTGGGAAAATAAAGGATGGGGGTTTTGGATGTTGATGGGGGTGTATCTGTTGTTGATTTGCACTATGTATATTCACTACTCTCATCTTATTGCCTTGCTTTATCAAAGATCTAGGATGGGGGAGGTTGTACTTAATTGGGGCGAGTTTGCTGATATTAAGCTTTTAATTTCTTTTTGCTGGCTGAATTTCATCATGTTCTGCTCAAGGTTAATGGCAATTTGGCTGCTGCTCTTTTGAACTGTGAAATGAAACAGGTAATCTGATTTCCCTCGTTCCCATGTTGATGTGATGCGTAAAAGTTGTAATAATGAATAAGAATGCACACGCTACATATGAAATTTCGTACGTCAAGAGATCACTTGGATAATCAGTTTCTAGAAGTGGGTGGGAAAACTGTCCATGCGACTGCCCATTTGTTGGGTCTTCTCAGCGGTCAGGTGTATGAAAGTCAAGAGACAACCATATAGCAGCTATTTTGTGGAATTTCCTCTACAGAATCATACGTATAGCTCTTTTTTCCTGTTCTTTCTTCTCTCTCTCTCTCTCTCTCTTTACATTTTAAATTTATCCATGAGACCTTAAGACTGTTTGTATTGACAGAAGAAAAAAGGGGGGAAAGGAAAAAAATATTATTAAAATAAAAAAAAATTACGAAAATACCACTGGGACGAATTTAATCCCAGAAATAGGCAACACGGCCTCGTCTCTTGAAGAGACGAGGTCAGGCGAAGAGATGACCTCGTCTCTTCAAGAGACGAGGCCAGGGAAGGACAAACCTCGTCTCTTCGAGAGAAGAGGCCAGGCGAAAATCCCCCCTATCAAATTTTATTTATTGAAAAAGCAAAAATTTACATCAAAAACCTGTCAAATACAAATATAAACAGCGATAAAAGCCATTAACCGTCCTCCAACATGGCCAAAAAAACTAACAAACTACAGTGTTTCGAAGCCCAATCGAAACTCACATTCCCAATCCCAATCATAGACATGCAATGAAAATATGAGTATTCGTAGATATCATAAATAGTAGGAAATGAAATAGAATGAAATGTAGAGTACGATCTATACATACAAGAATAATACAATGAAATAAGAAGCTACATACAAAATGAAAATAAAAAGAAAATCTATCTGTCGTCCACTACTCCTCCTGCTGATGTGTGGCCCTGCTCCCTCTTCCTCGGCCTCTACCCCGCCTCACGTATGTCCTCGGGAATGGGGTACGCTGATGATGAGGATGCGGGGAATATGGGCGAGTCTCTGTAACTGGAGCGGGCTCCTCTCCCGTAGCAGCACTGTACTGGTGGAATGGGACAGGGTCTGGCTCGACCTGTGTAAGGCCCTCCCCCATATCATGAGATGGCGATGGTCGCCTCTTCTGTGGAGCCAGGGGAGTGTGGAAGTCACTGGATGACGGGTCTGGCATGGGGGTGTCCCCCATATCGTAAGAAGTGGAAGATGGGCCAGCCCCGTCATGAATGACCTGGGAAGGACCAGAGTCATCGAATGGAGGTAGGTCGGACGGCTCAGGCTCATCTCTGATCTGTATACCTGGAGCCCGAGCTCGGCCCCGACCCCGTCCCCGTCCCCGCCCACGCCTCTCTCTAGGAGATGTCGTCTCTGTAAGGTATGAGGCTGTGGGTCACCCTGTGCTGCTGCTGGTGGAGCTGGTGGTACTGGATCATTGAAGTTCACCCCATAAACTCATCCACTACACGACAGACATCTCGTGCAGTGGATGCAGTGAGCTCTGGGGGCATGTCAGGGACGCTAGAAATGAAATCAGCCTGCGAGTAATAGCAAATATTTATATCAGTGAATAGCTTATAAGTCAGTACAAGTATATATAAAGCTTACAGAGACAGCGACCGTACCATGTATCGCATGATAGCTCCCGTGCGACCGATCCAGCGTCGGGTGATGGCATAATACCACTGGAAGTAATCGTCAGATGTCCCAGCCGGCAAATCTGGCATCTGTACAATGCAATCACGCCGAGCATCCCACTCAGCAATCCATCTAGCGTGCTCGGACTGCCAGTTCCACTCGGAACGTCCCCTCATGTCAATCTCATGGAGGGGTCTCATATCAGCAGGGGGGGCTGGTATCTCCTGGAAACCACCAAACTGTCTGAGCACTCTGTCCGGATAGTAGTGCTCGACAAGGTAGAAGCATACCAATGGCACCCGGGCACGCCATACGTCGTTGCCTACCAGGCAGTACGGTGGCAGGGCGGGCAGGATGGAGCTGTATGGGTCCCACACCACCTGATGAAGTAGCAAAAGTGATGTACTGCATAAGAAAATGACCGTACAATAGCAATTTAAGAGTAAGGCAATGGAAATCAAAATTGATCTATCGCATACCTGATGTGGCATCTGTCGATCAAAGGAGGCGCGGTACTCAATCAATAGGTGGGTCGACACACGGGTGACGTCGAAAGTCGCACCCCAATGACTGATGAGTGGGCGGCCTGCGGTAACAGAGGTGAGCAGTCGCCGTACCGGGGCAATGTGGGGGAAGTGCTCCCATGCCCATATCTGCAGGACAACTAGTGGTCCTGCCATGTCCCCCGTGTCGACGTCGGAAGCCAGGCATAGCTGCCTGTACAGCCAAGCCAAACAGGCTGCTCCCCATGCGTGCTGCCCTGCTCGCTCGAAATCTCGGAGCAGCTGGAGGTACATAAGATGAACGTAGTTGGAGGATTTGTCTGCGACAATAAATCCCCACAAGCAGCAGAATGTATGCCCTAGCATGACGTCGGATCATCACGTCATCAGCAAACTCAGGTAGGTCGGTGAAGTGGCTATCAACCACGACATCTTCAGCCGACCTCCATCCATGTCGACGCCGGGGACTGGCCGAACTCCTAATAGATCCTCGCACAAATCTGGCCAATCCATGCGAGCCGTGCCAGTAACGGCCAATCCATCCACAGGGAGGCCCGTCAGGATAGCAACGTCCTGTAGTGTCACAGTCCACTCTCCCGTGGTCATGTGGAACGTGTGCGTCTCTGGGCGCCATCGCTCGACCAAGCAGTAATCAGATGCCAATCCAGCTGAATGAAGGGCATCTGAGCCGCCCCTATGAACCCTGCCTGCGACAGGAATGGCACCATGCGCTCGTCCACGTCTGTAGGTATACCAGCAGGTCGCCTGAGCCTGGCCTCTCTGCGCCTACAATGTAGTACCTCATGCTCCTACAACAAAGTGAACATTTTATTAAAAATCATAAACACCGCATCAAACAAAACTGGAATCAATAAAATAGATAAATGAACTGACCTGCCCATCCCAGGCTAGAGTGGACCTATGTACAGGCTGCTGCGTCAGTAATGAACTATCGAGCGGTCCGGGATCCATCTGCGAAGAAACGATGAGGAGATATTGTTATTGACAACAAATATGGATTATAAACAAGCACAACAAACATAACGTCAGTCATGACTCAATAATACAGTGTTAGAACATATGGAAATAAAGAATTACCACTACGACTCGACCGCCCCGTTGGTACACTACCCATCGATCCCCCGTTTGGACAACTCCTTCTGTTGTGGCCTTGCTGCCCACAACAATCGCATGCGTAACCACGAGGGCCCTCTCGAATATCCATCTCATTCTGGAATCGTTTCTCCCTAGGCCGTCCCCTTTTCCTAATAAGTCCCGGTATAGGGTGCCACTTCGGTAAGTCCAAACGAATCCAATTTGCCTTATCAGCTGCAGGAATGAAGGAGCGACCATACACTTTTAGCTGGTGGTCCCACCTGTACCACTGTCCGACGTAGGCAAGACAATCCATGTGCATTGTACCCATTACCGCCATTGCATGTGAGCATGGAATTCTGTATGTCTGCCACTTGTTACACGTACATCTACATGCTCTTAACTCTACCTTTTGAATATGATCCCCCTTCTGACCATACATTGTAGGACGTGGTGCAGTTATAACCTCATATATGCGTTCTTGATAGTCGAAACATGTCACTCTATGCGAGCTGGAAATGCTATTCCATCGCTCAAACTTATGTGCAGCATAGTCTGTGAGCAACTTACCTATACTCATGGCATCGCTGGCTTCACGCCTGTGCTTATTAAATATAGAGTTACAATTGTAGAAGGTTTTTTTTACCAATGCCGATACTGGTAAGCACCGGGCATCTTTTATAACCGAATTGTAACTCTCAGCCATGTTTGTTGTACCTAGGCCAATCTGACACCTTCATCGTAAGATAAGGTCCACATGCATGGAGGTAGCTCACGAAAATATCGTCCCGTCCAAGGATTGCTTTGAAGTGCTGCATTGAAGTATCCATGAAATTTTCGACTCTGCGCTTGATAGGCGCTCTTTTTATTATTTCCTTACATTCCTTGCTTTTGGCCTTCGAATTGAAATTGCTTGCAACATGCCGGATACACCAGCGCCAAGGCCACCCTGTAGGCCACACCGCATTGTCACCTTCCACCGCACTCTTGATACCCGCATGGCGGTCCGATATCAAGCAAATGTTGGATCGGTCTTTGATGACGTGTTCCAACACTTTTGCAAGGAACCAACCCCAGGTTTCCGCCTTCTCCTCATCCACTAGCCCGTAGGCCAATGGGACTATATGATTTGCCCCATCTACTGCCACTGCAATAAGCAATTTGTGCTTGTACTTGCCATACAGGAAGGTACCATCAACTGTGATCACAGGTCTGCAATGATTAAAGTATATAACATAGTCAGTGAATATCAATCAGGTGTAACAAAACTAAAGCATTATTACAATACATACCTGCAATACTGGAACGCCTCGATACAAGGACCGAATGCCCAAAAAAGCTTATCCAAGAACACGTGGCCGGCTGCATTTGAATCTTGAGTTTGCCAATCGACCTTCGTTCCTGGATTTGCCTCAGTAATTGCATTTAGTAGATGCGGGAGCTCTACGTAAGACGACTCCCAACTACCGTACACCTGCTCAATTGCCTTTCTCTTTGCCTCACGAATTCTCTTTATGTGAACATTATATCCGAACTCCTTTAATATATTCGTTTGGAGATCCTTCGCCCTCACATCTGGAGAATTGCGGATCTCCAATATTATGGCCCTAGACAAGCTGGTGGAGTCCAACTGAGAGTGATCCTGTCCAGTGATTTCATCCAAGCAGGTATGAGGCCCATCAAATTTAGTGATATGAAACCAGCCACCGTGTTTCTTATAACTGCCTCTCAGTCTCCACTTACAACCTCTGTTGTGGATATCGGTACATTTCACAGCCCATGACCTTGGATCCGAATCCACCACCTTGAAGTTATAGTGGTTTTACGTGCCACATTTTAACAGCCCGGATGAGATGATCTTTGGTTTCAAACCGCATCCCAACCTTAAATTCATCACTGAAGCTCCAATTCCCAGCACTCATTTCCTGCTCATCATCGTATGCTGCATAAGTACTACCAACTTCAGCATTGAAAAACGGAACTGCCACTGAGCTCCCTATTGCATCAACATCAGTAGGAGCAATGAAACGGTCCCAGCTATTTTCCCTTCTTTGCACATCAGGCAAAGCATATTGTTGTGGAAAAACTTCCACATTATCGTTTTCATCATCATCATAGTCGTCACTGGATTCACTTACTGATGAGTCTTGCACAGCCTCCATATCATCACCACCTATCGAAGTACCGCCACAAAATTCAAAGTTACCTATTTCCAGTTGTGCACTGCCTATTGTCTGAGCTGGGGTTGAGTTTGAGTCTACCAGCCCCTGGCTTCCAATATTTCTATCAATGCCCCTATCCCCTGCGGGTACCTGTGACAATTCATTTTCAAATATCTGCACATAAACAGCCACTGATCCCTCTGTGTACACCAACATCTCATGCGCCGCATCATCATCGGTCACTGGAATAATATCATAACGTAGCGTCCTATCTCCAATAGCTACCCTATGATATAGCTCCACCCGATGTGTACACCTATTTACCTTTAATCTATTGCAAATAATCTCCACTATCTGCTCATATGTTGAATTCCTACTGATACTGACCATAGCAACCGGCCGCTTATCATAACAAAAACCATCATCCTCTTGTACAATATTACCATGAGCATACAGTATGAACTTTGCCTTATCCATTTCCTCAACAATCCTGCCATCTCATCAAAATTAGCTTCAATGCATCAAATTCGCAAAATCACACTTATGAGTTTCATTCCTCATAATATTCAATCAAATTCCAAATGCAACATTTCCAAAGTTCTATTTTTTTTTCCTAAGAAACTCTGATTTCCTACAAACATTATCTTTTTTCACCGCACATTTCCATGATAAACCAACACTACAGTACCGAATACACCCCCTTCACGACATTACAAGTTTTTTTTTATTTCTTTCCCAACTACATTTCCTAAAATAATTTTCCAACAACCAATAACTATATTAATTTTTTTCCCCCAATTTACAAATATATATATATATATATGTATCCATATAATTAGAAAATTTTCTACCGTATTGGAATCGCTCAACAATACCCGTTGCCGACATTACAAGTTATTTTAAATTATTTTCCCAACTGCACTTCCTAAAAAATTATCCAACAACTAATCACAATATTATTTTTTTTCCCAATAATTTCATATATGTATACGTATGTATCTATCTATATAACATACAACAACCGGATTAAATCCTTCACTTACTAATTGCACAATTAAATGATTCTAACAGCACATACTATCACCATTGAACAATGTAGCAACATTCATTAACAAAAAAAATCAAAAATCACGAAAATATACCTCAAATTTCGCCGGCGGATTTCGGTGATTTATCGCGCGTATCGCTCCTCCAACCCACAAATTGCAATGTAGACACCGTCTGGGGGCTCTGAGATTGCCCAATCACAAAAAAAACCTAAGAAGCCGTGGAGAATCAACGTCGGGCGATTGAGAGAATTGGGAATTTAGGGTTCGTTAGTTTTTGAATTTGGGGGAAATGGGGAAAGAGGCGCGCGGCTGCAGTTTATCGCGCAGACCTCGTCTCTTGAAGAGACGAGGTCACTAACTAATGACCTCGTCTCTTCAAGAGACAAGGCCGTGTTGCCTATTTCTGGGATTAAATTCGTCCCAGTGGCATTTTCGTAATTTTTTTTATTTTAATAATATTTTTTTCCTTTTCCCGAAAAAAGGAGGGGATAAATTAGAAGGAAAAATTTTGCTTTTCCATTGTTTAGAAAGGGGGAACTTGGATTGGAAAATGTCAGATTTGGTACATAGAGTCTACAAAAGAAATTTAATTTGGTATTTGAATTATGAAGTATTAAATTTAATACCCAATCAAATTTTTAGTGACTATTTTTATTACTTTATTAATACGGTTTACTTTGTTTCATGATGGTGATAGAAGAAATAGTAAAAAATTTAATAATATGTTGTCTTTTTTAAGTTATAATTAGTAGTAAAAGTATTAAGAAGGCAGTAGTAAAAACATTTATAAAAAAAGTTTGATTATGTATTAATTAATTATTTCAAAATGGAGGTATCAAATTTAAATTTTGTTATAAAATTTAATATTTATCCAAAATGGATTTAGGGGAAAAAACTTTCCGTGTGGCTCCTCCGATTTGGAAAGAATTAGAAGATAATCTAATGAAAAGATAATTATACACTGTTGAAAGCGATCATCATCTGGTCAGAAAAACGGATTTTAGGAAATGTTTTAATTTAATTAGCATCTTTTTCCAACTCGATATGACATCTAAGGCACTGGGTTATATTGAACTTGATGACAGATTTTGAATGCACGTTCTTCGTAAAGATATGAGCTGAGCCATACTCCGACAATATATTAAATGTTTTGATTGTGGATGATATACCCCAATAAACACTGAATATGGGGTCCTTTTCGTGGGTGGGAGATGGAAAAGAAAGAATAAGGAAGAGGCTGGACATGAAAGAATCCATTAGAAAAAGAAATAAGGCCCATTAGATTAATACGATGAATTGTATGCATAGTTTAGGTTTAAATTCTATGGACGGATAATATCTATGTTTATAATGCTTGATATTTCAAGTGGGTCGAATTAACTTAAAGAAGCACATATAAGAAAGTAAATCGAATTGATCCCGTAAGGTGTACAAACAAAAAACTAAGTTTCCTTACCATTAATTGTTAAATTAATTGGCTAGATCGGACTTCAAATGAGCCGAGCTACTTGAGCTTAGTTCGAATTCGATTAATAAATAAGCTGAACTATAATATAAAGTAAAACTCATTTATTTAAATGAGCAAAGTTTGAATTTTGATTTAGGTTCTTGAGTTGGATCATGAACAAGCTTGTTTAGGCTCATGGACAGACTCGCGAGTAGGCTTGTTAAAAAGCTCATTAGCAAATTTGTAAATTTTTTTTTATACAAAATATATTATATATAACTACATAATTAAAACAAGAAAGTCTAATTTTTTTTAATATTGATGTATATATACTTATAACAACACTTATATATATATATTATATTTTAGATTTGAAAAAAAAATGAAAAATGGGTTACGTAAATGAGTTAAGCTTGAACTTAAATTTCGAACTCGATAAAAGCTCATTAGGTTCGATAAAAAGCTAAACTTAGTTGAGCTTAATAAATTTTAAACTGGTTAAATTCAAGCCTTTAAAAATTCTGTTAAGCTTGTTTGCAGTGTTATGGCTAGTAGCATTTTTTGGATGCCAAAACTGGGGCAATATATAGAAATATTATATTTTGAAAAAATAATCCTAAAAATTACGGTATAATAAATATTTGCAAAACGGGTTAAAGATGCATTCCGTAAACGGGCCTTTCACCATTTAAAAGAAAGCGCGGGTACCAATCGCACCCCCCAAAAACCACGCTCTTAGTTTTCCCATAAATGTGCGTTTGTTTTTTTCACACTATTTTTATTAATTCACTTCTCTTCACCCCTCCCTCTCTTTCTCTCTCATTGTTTCACACTTTCGGAATGCAAAAACTACTTTAAGAATTCAAAAAACTATTAACTCTAATGGCAAAGTGCCATTTTAAATGGAATTGTCGTCATTATTTTATATTTAAAACAATTTATGAACATATATTTTATCCGTAAATTGTAATAAATTTGTAAGTAAATTTTATGACAAAAATAAGTGATTTCTCCTAATTATATCTTCAGGTGTTAACTTTTACTAATGTACTCTTTTTGAAATAGAAAACAATATATACTTTTTTTTTTGGAGAAAAAAAGAGGTGAAAAATCAAATATTCATTCTAAAAACTTAGGAGAAATCATTAATTTTTGTAATTCATGTGACTTCTATTTGAGGGAAAAGAATGAATATCAATGTTGAATAATAACCATTAGGACAACCATCATAAAATTTACTTAAAATATATTATAATCAACATATAAAATATATGTTCATAAATTGTTTTAAATATAATATAAAGGCTATAATTCTATATAAAATATTGGTGTATTCATCTTTCCATATTTCGATACAAAACACTATACAATTTAAAAAAAATTTAGTTATATATATATGTAGAGAGAGAGAGAGAGAGAGAGAGAGAGAGAGAGAGAGAATAATGTTATTGTATATTATTGGTAATCTTTCTATATTTTCATATGAAATCTATTTATAAATAAAATAATATTATTGCACATTGTTTATTGTTTTAAATATATAATTTCTGGTTATGATACTTTTTTGGTTATTTCTATCATACCTGTTCTCTACTATTTTATTTTATTCCTTTATGATATTTTTTCGCTCGATGAAAGCAACCTTATGATTTTAAATATTAAATCACTGTTAACTTCTCACATTTTTTTTTTTGTCTTTTGAATTTTTTGTTATCGAAAACTTAATTCCATTCTTAGACTTTTCTATCAAACAAATAGTTATTATTTAAACCAATTAGCGGCTTTTTTTTTGTCGAAATTAATCATTATTTTGATATAATTAAAAAAAAAAAAACAAAACAGCCTTTCATGTCTTTTCTTTTCTCTCTGTTGTTTGTAACCTTTGTTATGTACAGCCTACCATTTTTGTGGTCACAAAGTAAAGAAGTGGTATAATGGAAAATAATAATAATAATAATATAGGATATATCAGGATAAATAATATTATATAACTTCAAAAACCTTTTTATTAACTAATTTTTTATTATAGTATCTTTCATTTTTTTCTTTTGTGTATAATATATTTACTTTATTGTATTCTTTTTTTATTATATTACTCTTTATTATAAATTTTTTAATAAAATGCGTATAATACAGGTTGGTATCTAGTGCTATATAATTTCACATTCTTTATAGATATTGTCTTTTTTCTTTTTTTTTGCTTAAAATAATATATTGATGCACTACCATCAAACCTAGTTTCTCATTCTTTGCCATTAGAGTTAATAGTTTTTGAATTCTTAAAATACTTAAAATAATATATTGATGCACTACTATCAAACCTTGTTTCTCCTTTTTTGCCATCTGAGTTAATAGGTTTTGAATTCTTCAGAGAGAGAGAGAGAATAGTATTGGGAAAAAAAAAAAAAAAAAACTTACCTTGTCATGGGAAACAGTAACCACGCCTTTTTACGGGAAAACTAAACTTTTTGTTGGTAAGTGCAACTTCTTTTCAACAGTCAAAGGTGCATTTACCTTTGACACGTATTTTATAAAAATTATTTATTATATTATATTTTGGTGATTATTTCCTAAAATACGGTATTTTTTACATTGCCTGCCAAAATTGTTGTGAATGATTACAGCATATTTCACTTTATTTTCATTATAATTAGAGTACATTATATATATTACTTATAAAGTAAACAAATAACTTCTTCAAGATGTAAATATCACTACTCAACGTTTTCAAAATATTGGGGTGGGATGGGGGGTGGTTTGCGTTGTATTGTATTTTATAAATATAAAGATGGGGATTTGACATATTTTATAAAGTTTACATGTAGTTAACATACTTTATCCTTATAATTACTGTCATATTGTTAAGCTAAAATATGAATTTTGAGCTCCATACCTTTAAATTTATTGATATAAACTCAAAACCTACTACTACTACTTTCCATTTTTTCCCATCTTCTGATCTCTTCACCTCCAACTATAGGTGATGTAACTTCTCCATAACTCCCATTTTGATGCTCATTCTAGAAACTGCCCTGCCAAAAACGTTTCAGGGATACTGTTTTTCTGTAGAGTTTGCAAATATTGAGAATTGAAAGGTTCTCTTATGTGTGTAACTGTTGTTCAACTTAAGGAAAGGGGATGACAATATTGGACGATTTATATTTTGATAATATCCAAGTAATATATTATTAACTTTATCTCATTACCTTATGTATATGGATAAAAAATAGAACTACTTGGATTCTTACTTTCCTCTAATCTTAAAGATGAAAAATACATGATGAAATAGGTGCTTTGAGAAAATATTCATGTCCCGTTGTGTTTTTTAACTGGACTAGTCCCATCAGTTATTTAATGGCTCAAATTCATACTAGCTATAATCACCCATTGAAATACTTAATATATTGATTATATTTATTTTAATAATCAGATAATTGGTTATATTGTCCCATTAATGGGAATATAAAAGTTCTTGGTACTTTCAACATAAAAAGTAAGATCGAACGAAAGAAGAAGAGGACAATAATGAAAATTTTGGATCTTAATTTTTTATATTACATTTGATTTACTAGAATGGAATAAACCTAGATATGAAATAATTTACATAGTAATAGCAATATATTCAATAACATATAACATACTACCACTTTCATTCTCATATTATATAATTAAGGTAAAATACCAGAGGAATATGTTATATTCTAATGATAAGTAAATTTTGGAATAGCCTTTTCAAGTATTATCCAACTTCATAAGGCCATGGACTAACTTGTTAAGACCCATGTTCGACCTCTTAAAAGAGTCGAAAGAGTTTTGGAAAGACAAAACATTCTTTCTACCTATCCCAAGTTGCCCACCATTCTTAATTTAATCTTGAAGTTCTCTGAATGTGTTTTAATAGGAAATTATATTCTCTTAAATTCTTAACAATGGTTATCTTATTAAAGACAACTACTCATAATAACTATTGAGACTAAAAACAATTGCCTAGAAACTCATTTTATCCACCATGGAAAACCCTAGAGAGCCTCTGGTAAAAACCATATGAACTCTCTTTGTACTCAATTTGTCTTTATTTATTTCTACTTCTATTAGTAATTTAAATATCAAAATAATCATACTAGGTAACATCCCGATTATCTAAATCTACCATTCGTTTGTAGACTTTCCACAAAACACTCAATACAATCTTAGCTTATTCTCTCAATAATTCTCTATTGGCATGATATCAATGAACATATATAAAGTAGAATTAATTGTTTTAATAATTTATGCATGCCCATGTATATATATATATATAATTTTTTATTAAGAACATAGTAAGCAATTTAAAATTAATCCAATATTAATGATTATAATATAGTGTATATTTCCTCTTTTCCTTTTGCGTGTTTTTCATACTAATTATGATTATTTTTTTTTTCAAACTTATCTTAAATTATAATTTCATTATATAGATTGGTTTAAAAATTATATTATATTTTTTAATTTTATTATGTCGACATATTTAAATTTTATACAAAATAGACATAATCGATCCTATTGGGACGAATTTCTATAGCTAGAGTGAACTTTAAGCTTAAGATGAATAAACATTATAATAGGAAAAAATAAGAAGATAATCGTGATTTATCAAGCCAAGATCATTGAAACGACAGCGTTGCGTCAGGGTTTTAGGGGACGAGGAAAAGGTGAAGCAGGAGCTGCCGAGCTGGGGTTGGGCAGTTGTTGTATGTAGTGCTTCTCTCTCTAGCGCTCTTCTATTCTCTCTTTTCTTGTGCTCTCACTGTTAGTTTTCCAATCTCCTCCTACACCATCCGTCTTCATGGAAATAGCTGCATTAAGGAATCTCGCATCGGGTATCTCTCTTTCTCTGTTTGTGTGTTTGTGGGTGCCCATGTTAATGTTGTATTGTTGCTGAAGATTGCTGCATAGTATTGTGGACTTCGCCGTCGTATGATAAAATTCTTTGTTTTTTCTGGGTTCTATTCGATAGTTTTTAATTCAAATTTATTTACTTCCCAGCTTTAGTTGTTGGTAAATTGGAAGAAAGCCTGCACCTTGAGAGTCTATGTCGGGACGGATGATGAGTGATGTTCCTGCTATTGAAAATATGATTTTGAACATGTTGATTGATTATGTTGGTATGAACCCTAGTGGGCTGGTTTAAATATAAACCCTAGGAACTCTCACAGCAACTTCGACTTGCTTGTAGCTATAAATCCTATGAAAATTATCTCGGGGTCAGCTTAACCCGGTGCATGGAGTCCGTTTGGAGTACCTAGCGTACGAGACAACTTTCTCCAATGAATAGCCTTAGTCGAACCCACTTCCACAAGACACATGAACCACACCCCTTGTCCCGGGGAAATACCGGTTTATAAAGGTGAAATGGATTATTTACTTAGATGGAAAACAATAAGAGACGGGGGTTTGTATTAGCTATGGCTGTTTTAAATCCGCTTAAGATGTTAGTTAGGAATGGCAGTGGGGCAGGATAGGTAGCCATGTTGTTCGAGTTTCTTTCTTTGGGATGGAAGCGTGCAGTTTAGCCTTCCATATGACCTCCCCTAATCAGCTGCCAATTGGGGCAGGGCAGGCACTTGTTCATTTTGTGTCAAGTTACCATTCTTGAATAATCATTGGGGGTATCTGTTTCATGAGTACTCATCTACTTAGCCCAGTGCATAGCAGCTCTCACTAAAATATGCTTTATGTCATTTTCAGGTTATGGACCACCCAGTGGAAAATATATCCCTTGTTCTGGTGTTCCTGGAAGAGCAGGCGATAGAACTCCGTGCTCTACTTTCAGTGATTACAGAAACTGCCCACGGGTCAGTTTTACATCTTTGAGGTTTGCACTTAACAGGCCATCATTTTCCTGTGCAGCAAGTTCCAGTGGCCATCGAAGAAACCCTGACTTCTCAAGGCACAGTAAGTATGGCTTTTCGCGCAATAGGAACAATAAGAAAATGGAGGACAGAGACAGTTTTGAAAACCAAGATGAAACAGATATGTTGTCTTCAAAGAATGGTCCATTACTTTCTCTTTCCAGTTCTTCCAAATCTCAAGCAACTGCAACACCTGGCCCTAGAGAGAAAGAGATTGTTGAACTATTCAGAAAGGTCCAGGCTCAGCTTCGGGAAAGAGCTGCATTGAGAGAAGAAAGTAAAGCTGAAGCCACAAGAGGAAAAGGTAAGGAAAAGGAGAGTGAGACAGTGGATTCCCTTCTTAAGTTATTGAGAAAGCATTCTGTTGAACAAGGTAAGAGGAAAAATACAGTGTGGAGCAGCAAGGACAGTAATTTGGAGCAGTCAGAACAGAGTGTTCTTTCTTTTGAACAAAAAGGCCAAAGTCTCTTTGATTCAAATAACATACTTGGAGATGAACCAGAACTTCCAGTAACCCCATCGTTGGGCAGGCCAGCCTCAAATTTCCGTCGCAAATCACCTGTCCCTCGAGTGAAATACCAGCAAGTTAAAATCAGTGATGTCACTGCCAATTCTGTTTCACCAACTGCATTGAATAGTAGAGGGGAGATAGCTGAGGCTCAGCCACAGTCACAGCCTGAATATGATCTGAAAGTGGAGCCTGAATCTGAGTCTGAGCTGGAAGATGATTCACAAGTAAATTCCCAACTTCTTGAGGATGGTGTTTATGAAGAAATGTTGACTGGAGAATCATCAGATAATGATGCTGTCGATAATGGTGAAAGTAATGACAAGCCAGGGACCATTGGAGATAGAGATTTAAGTGCATTAAAGTTGCAAGATTTAAGGGCCATGGCTAAATCTCGTGGGATAAAGGGATTCTCGAAGATGAAAAAGGGTGATCTCTTGCAACTGCTTAGTGGGGACTCAAGCTAGTTTACTTTTTATTTCCTGAAAGTGAGGGACATGAGGTGCTTTTGAGTCTTACACTTTCTGTTTGTACTGCTTGTTTTATCAACATATGGCTTTCAATTTTGTCGTGGCTAAGCAAGATTATGGAAAGAGGCTGAAGTTTGAAGTTTATGGAATTTTCAAGAGTTTTCTCATTCTGCTGTCTATTTTAATCAATCAATGCTAGTATAGTATGGTATATATCAAACTCCTATTTTCATTTTTCTACTAGCATTCACATGTTGTAGCGTGTAGGTTTATAGGGTCCTGTGAATATTTTTGCACAATAATGATTGAATATGGCCCTCGAAAAATGAAGAAACAAAGATAAGAATTGGTGTAAGAATAGACTAGGAGTCATAAATAGATTTTATCTATATTTGGTTTATTTGATGTTTTCATGAGAACTATCATATGTTTTTCATGTATATGTATTTCTTGACAGATAATTTGCTAGAGAAAGTTTGAAAAAAGTGTCACTGTCGGATACCAGATGCCAAATGGACCCACAAAACAACAGAGAAAAATTTTTCCATTTTAATAAATCAGAAATTACATTAAATAAAAACAAGTGAAAAGAGAAATACTAGGAAAGGCTACTGAAATAACAGCGGGATATCGTACAATCTTGGAAAGTAATAATAAGATATTGAGGTCTGCAAGTCTTGAGATCCCTTCTCCTAGTTGCCACAAAGTCGCCTGAATTGGGCAACTATCTCCCTTTAACAGATATTACACCACTTTTAAGTGTTGATGGCTTCAAATCTGACCTCATACAATTTTGACAATTAATTTCCTCCATGTTGGCGCCATAATCCTAGAATATCACAAGGATATTTCTAAACTACTTTCAAGCCATCAATCATATTGTCCGTCTTCTTGAAATTTTCCCCAGTGAAGATTTATTTAATTTCATCCAATAACAAATTAGTTTGAATATTGTCAAGAATATTGAATAAATTCCAATGGTCACAATTTTTTTACTTTTGTCAAATTCTGATGGACTCATTTTAGTATTGTCTAGGATTTGTGCTCAAATTATCTATGGACTTCTCTTTGGGGATTTCATGAATTGCTAATCCACATTGAATTACAAGCTATGTGTCTACTCATATCTCCATTCCACCCTTGCATACTCATCAACCCTGGGTATCTCACCGGATTGATTCAACAAATTTCTTCAATCTAACAATTTTTACATCACTATCTTCTATACATTCTTCTATATGAGCTTATTCTATCACTTCTTGTTCTTCATGCTCTTTTTTTCCAATCGATCTTCTTGTACTATAGAACACTACCAATATCCTTCCAAAGTTGTGGCCCAACTATGAGGACATTAAGAGGTTAAAGTACATAAATCCTAGACATTTTTTGGAATCTAATTTTGCAACTCTTTCCAATTCTCTCATGACACACAATATTTAGTGGTAGTCTAGTCCTCTGGGTTGTAATATATTCGTTTTGTAAATATGGTGTGAAGCATAAATTAACAGCCCCTATTATCTACAGACAAGTGGGCAAGTTAATGTACAAAAAACAATATCTAAGGACAAAAACAATCACATAGTAAACCATCCTACTGTCTTTTAATATTAAAGCAAATATAAAAGCACTCAAGGATATGAATTATTGTGAGAATTAAACTAAAAGTACCTTCTATTCGGTAATATGAAGCCAATATTATGATCAAGAATTGATTAAATAAGAATTTAAAGAGCAATAGTTTAATGAAAGTTTTTGTTAAATTTATAATAATCAAAATAATACACGAAAAGCTATAAAACTGAATGAGCTTTGTTTGAATGCTTGAATGAGGCATTTGAATGGTATTAGTATTCGTTCAAGTGGAGGAGGAAGTCATTTGGATGAACTTCAACAATAGTTTCAGGACAATCTCTAAGAACCTTCATATAGTTGAATTTTCTGAACAAAGAATACTTTGTTTAATCAATTGGATCAAATGAATCGATGCAAATTTAGTTATAATCCAAACAAGTTAAGCCTGAAACAAAGACTAAGTGATTCAAGAAAGATTTTGAAACAAAGAATTAGGATGATGCATTATGAGCAAATTGAATGGCACAAAAGACGTCCTCGTTATAAACTAGTTAAAAAGTCTTACCATTTGCTAATAGAGATGAACCACGATACTTAGGATTTCAAGAAGGGAGGAAAAAATATTTGTACAACATATTTGGTGTGTATATTGCCATTACAACAGAGAGGAGATTGGAGCCCGGTATCTCTTATTTGAGTGACAATGGATGATGTCATTAGGTTTTAAGGCTATTGGCTACTTAGTTTGAGAATAGAACATGCTAAAATAGAATGACTAATCATTTTAAACACTGCAGCTTAGACTATAATTCATAAAAATTGCTACGGATTGTTTGATCCAATAAAATGAAATAGCTGTAGAATACTGAATGAGTTGCTTGGTTGGAATGAAAGTTATAGAATACTCATTCAACTACCTAGTGTGTCGAATGCTATGCAATTTTAGTTAAATAAATAATTGTGTTGCTAGTATAAATGTAACAAATTGATCAAGTATATATAATTATAACATAATTGCATTTATTATATAACTAATGGTTACATATCTATATAAATATTAGCATATGGAATTATATTTATTATATATTTATGTAAAATAAAAAATATATTACATTTAACTATGATACTATTATATTTGAGTTGGAATTTAAAATCAAAATGAGTCAAACTAAAATTTAATAGATTTAGTGGGCAATATAAGAGAAAGAAACCCAAGTTTGTGTTTTTTTTTTTTTTTGGCTAAACACAAATAAGGCTGTAAAAGAAAAATCTTTTCTCAAATCGAATTGAACAAAAATATTGGAGGTGAAGATTTATCTCCTGAACTTTCAAAGTGGGTTTTATTTACCCCTTAAACTTTCATAAAATTAGTATAGTTAAAAATGTTTAATATTTTGAGATACAAAATAATGCCTTGAACTTTCACCTATGTGTAGATTCACTCCCCCCACCCCACCCACACCCACCCGTCTACTGTAAATTCATGGGAAAAGTTAGTGGAATTTACAAATTAACCCCTAAACTTTTACTAATGTACGAATTCGCTCTCGTTAACTTTCAAAGTGAGCTCTTTGACCCCTTAAACTTTCAAAAATTAGAATGGTTAGTGATAGTTAACATTTCTTAATGAATATAGGGGATAAATCAGCACAAAGATGAGAGTTTAAGGAGTGAATCCGCACATAGACGAAAGTATAATGAGGTATTTCACAACTTCCTTCTTTTGTTTTGACAAAAATTATTAAATATCCTTAACTATGCTAATTTTTTGAAAGTTTAAAGAGTCAAAAAGCTTAATTTGAAAGTTAAGGAGTTGAATCTACACTTTAGTAAAAGTTCAAGAAGGTAACGACAAAAAAAAAATAATAAAAAAGAAAAGAAAAGAAAAGTTCAGGAAGATAACTTGTAAATTCCCTAAAAAAAACCAAACATATATTTTAATTATTTAATTATTTTCTTATTTATATATGTGTCCTTATGAGAATGAAATAATATTGATCATGTCATATTTCGATTATTATAGTGTGTTTACGAATAAGTTAATTTTTAGATTTTAACTTCTAGTGTTCTGAACATTCTTTTTTTTTTTTTGTCTTATTGGTTAGTCTGCTTTTATTGTTTAGTTATTTATTGGTTTATGTAATTGATAATGTATTGATTAAAAATACAACAAATTGAAATTTTCGTCTCATATTGATTTAGCCTATTCTAATTTTATTTAGTCTAGTATATCACTATGGTTCAAGATTATTCAAGAGAATGAGATTGGTATATAATTATAGTTTTATTAAGTCCAACATATCGTTGTTGTTCAAGATAATACATTTTATTTCTCAAAATATTAGAGTTTACAAAACAATAAAGGCTTTAGTTATGCCTCACTTTCAATGCTATAACGCAACAAAAGCCTTTACATAGAATCATAATGTAGCTTAACTTTCACTTATTGGTACCATTTCAAGTATGATGACAATTAGCATCCATGACTTGTGTGTGATTTATAAGGGTAAGAGTGAAATTTTACATGTTTAGTAAGCTAGCAAACAATAAATTATAACCAAAGTGCAATGTTGCAAAAGAAGTTTCATCCATATGATGTTATCTAGCTTGTCGTAAAGTTAAAGGGGAAAAAAAACAAATAAAGAAAAGCTTCAATTTGAGATTTGTGGAGTTTCACATAAAAATGATTTTCACTAAATTTAGATTGCACTATGGATATGGTTCCTCCTAAATCTATTTCGGACAATTCCTTGAAACATCTACATTTCTCACTTTGCGGCTAGTATCTGATGGAAGTATAGTAGTAGTCAAAACATTATATCAAACATCAATCTATGATAAGCATAACACTTCACAGCAAATAACTATAACATAATAAACAAAATATACTGTTGTAAAGTAGGGTTAACTTACTTGAAACAAGGAAATTTAAGAAGTTCCACAAAACCATATATGTGTAGAAAGATAATCTTAAATTAGTATAACATAATTTTATATGTAGTGATGGCTTTTGAGTAGAACTTAATATATAGTGTTAAAGTTGAAGACGATATTTTTAGACTTTTATATAGTCAAAATAGAAATTATCCATGGAAGGTCTCTTTTATCAAGTAAAATATAATAAGTAAAGGTAATATTTGATGTCATATTTTGGTTAATCAAGTAAAATGGGAGATTTAACTTAAGTTATTTTAAGATAGATCGGCAGTTATAAAATAGTAGTTCATGGGTTTGCTTAAGGTTGAATCAATATAGAGATATAAAAGATATCTTATTATAAGCTTAATCCACCTTATATTAGATATAAATAATAATATATTATATTGGAAAATTTCTAAAAAAATTCAATATCAATACATTTTTGTCTAATTTCATGTGAAAATAGCCTTATAATGGATGAATATGAATTATATCTAAGATTAAAAGATTTTGGCATAGTAATATTTTAAATGTTACGTAAAGCCAGTATGAATTTTTGGGGAATTTTTAAAAACCATTGGATCTTACTTTCACTATTATTTTCTAGAAGTCCACATCTTGGCACTAAATGGGCTACATTTACAAAAATTATAAAAAATTAAATGTAAAAGATTAATTTTAGGAAAAATACATAATAAGAGTATGCTCATGAGGAACATACAAGTATGAGGCTTCAACTCCCTATACATTGAATGTGAAGGGAGCCTTACTATGTTCCTGTTCCTTTTATTCAGACCTTTACATTCTCTTGTTTCCTCCAACAAAGTAGTTGGACTAACCCACTTAGAAATAGTAATGGATTCCCTATATATATGTATATATATATATATATATTTTCCTTTGTATCAAAGGGTTGCAACTCAACAACACCTACAATCCTAAACTTCAATTTGAAAATAAGACTCACTTTGGTTTATTCTTTAGTTCATCAACTACAAATTGAATTGTCAACATTTCAAAATCACTCACATAATTGTTGATACATCCCTTTTGCCTCAATATATGTAGCTTAAAAAAATCTCTTGATCATAATAGTAGGGCACATATCTTTGTGCAACAGTAATCTCTTTATCTCCAGTCAAGTAATAACTTCACTTTCACCATCTCCCACTCACTTTGATTTTATTGCTGCAAAATTGTATATCAAGTGAATTTCAATGCTGCCAACCACACTTCATTTTACTCATCTTACTCATATCACCCAAATACCATTTGTATACTATGCACCTAATATATGTAATATTTTGATGATATCACCAAATGATGATTTTTTACATTTTGATGGACCTACTCAACCTAGATCACTATCCTTTCGTCATGAAAATCATCATTGTCATCCTCCATCAATTCACTTAGTTCTCTATGAATTTGAATTACAGCACTACCTTCACTATGTGCTTCCACAGTACTGCCTTCACTATGTGCTTCCACCCTAGGAAGTATCATAGCTACCATTTGTGGCTTATATCACTATGAAGTTTTGCATTTTCTCTATATATTCCTTAATTTGTTGCTAAAATGATGGTTTGGAATAGTGTGTGTGTGTGTGTTTTACCTTGGTAGTGGCAATCCATTAATTCTTTTCTTTTTTCTTATTCAAAATTTATTTAGGTTTACCAACAATACTGTATAGTTGAATACATAGATACCTTAGGCAATTTGAAGCATTTAGTGATTTTGGTAAGACATTGACAGCTTGTGATTTATACAATCGAAATTAACTTTGGTACAAGAAGCAATAAAAGGATAATTTTTGTGTAACAATCGCTTTTAGCTTTGGTATGTTTCATCACTTGATAGATTGGTCAAGGGAGGTTACTGTATTGCAAATCTATAAGTGGTCCTTTATTGAAACAAATCAACTAGGTAAATTAGTTGCAATTGAAAAGATATTGTATTGTCGATGGATTAAAATTATTTTTTGCCAACTATTTCTTTTCAACCATCCATTTTACTACCACCCCACTACCACCAATATGGCATTGTTAGTGCATTAAAATTGTTTATGCCAGACAAGTTATTTTCAAACCACCACCTCATCACTACTGCTACCATTACCACCGTACTTGCTAGCACCACTACTTTTATCACTAATACCGCTGTTACTATTGATGAAAATTGAGTATTAATTACACTAAAAGTTTAAGGATAAGTTTAACTAAGTATTAATGTTTCATGCAGTCGCAAAATGACTAAATGAGGTATCAATATGTCATGATCTTGATGCCATAATTGACTTAACTCCTTAACGATCAATCACAGATACCTAATATGATTTATTTTGTGAAACGTTGATTCATGTTTTAAACTACTCAAAATGTTGATACCATAAATGGATTTATCTCAAATATTGATTCCTTTTAACCTATCAAAATGTTAATATCTTAAATAAACCTACTTTTAATATTAATACTTTTTATGTAATTTATCTATATAATATTAAAAAAATGTTATCATTCACCTTTGCCTTATGTTATTATTGTATCATCACCAATGCTTGCATCACTATTACTAAATGACCATCATCACACTACAATTGCCACCATTATTTCCTATTCGGACCTCATATATCACTTTCATCACCACTATTGTTCCTCTACGTTACCACCATTATTGCTATGACCTTATCTCCATTACCATATTCATTACCTTACCACTTATGTCAACCACACTACATCATCTTTATTACTTTCACCCCCACACAACTACCACCTTGATGATAGGTTATTATGGGCATAGGCCCCTTACGACCATCCTAATTTGTTTAGATGTAGGAAAACTTGTTTCGACTATTTGTAGATCTCTTTAGTTTTGTCTCTTGGTTGAAACTAGAGCTGGGCATAAGGCTATGGCCCCGGGCTGGCCCGTTTACTTGCTTAAAAAAGCGGGCCACGACTAATTTTTTTCCCATTTAAATGCAGGCCAAATTGGCTCGACCCATTTAGCTCGGGGCTAGCCCATGACGGGCCGAACTGGCCCGCAAGCCAAAAGTTAAAAAAAAAAAGAAAAATAGAATAAGAATAATACAATGACATATTTGTGATTATTTATGATATATTATGGAAAAAAATAGATTAATACATGAATCATAAGCATTATAACATTTTTTAAGTATATATTTCTTGATCTAAATGTAATATGATATATAATAAATTATTTAAAAAACTTGTTTTCATTTATAAATAATCAAAATGGTAACAAAATTAATTTTTAATATATATAATACCTTAAAATATATAAATATTCTAATTTTTACATAAACCAACATAAAAAAATAACAAAAAAAAAAATTTTCATTTGGCCTACGGGCCAGCTTGTTTAACTTTAAGAGTGACAAGTCATGTTGTCAAACCGCTACAATAGCTTGATTACGCATGTTGACTTCTCTTTAGATTCGGACAATTGGTCAACTTGCTCATCTGTACCAATCCATTCTTAAGAAACTCATGATGTAACCGAATGGGTAATTACATGTTCCTATGGCATAACCCCACTCACCTCAACCATCTCAAGTACTTCCTCTATAAATACTACCCAAGGAGCCTTCAAATAGATCATCTAGTAACAAGTACTTATGGCCATAACTTGTCTCTTATTCTTAATCTCCTTAACTACATTACTAGCTTGACTATCTAACTGACCATATTGAAAAAACACTTGGTTCCCATTAACATGTGATTATTGTGTAGGTTCGTCTAGAGTTCTTCATTCATCTGAAATCTCCATCGATGGAAAGCATTAAGAACATTTGGTGTTGTTTATTGGAAGCTTGTTTCTCAAAAATCTCTTATAACTATAAAAGTTTGTCATTTTGTTTCTCTACCATTATCTCTAATGATTGAAGAATCTAAAAGCAAAAATATTGTTCTGAAGTTAAGTGCTCAAGCTGTTAGCCAATATGCCTCCATTAGACCCTGATTTAAAGGTTGCAATTGTGGCTCTAAGAGATCCTAGTCATATCTCAGACACATTATGTTATCAGTGCTTAAGTAAACCTAAGTTGAGCCTTCCATATTTAGGGGTAGCATTGGCTGAAAACATGGATGTCAAAGAGATTGATGGGCTAATTAGAAGATCTCTACCTAAAAGAGGGCAAGAAGAATGTTTTGCTTCCTAGTCTTTAACCATCAATACTCCTTTATCCTAATGGTTTAAGATGAGTTTTTCCCACCAGGTGCTATATTGCCACAATTAGAGGTGTATGATGATACCACTGACCTTAAGGATCACTTGGCACATTACAGAAACATCATGCAATTACAAGGTTTTAATGGCACCATCTTCTACAAAGCCTTTTCAGGCACTTTACAAAATGTTGCTCACCATTAGTACAACCAATTGTCAAACTATTCCATCTCCACTTTTAAAGAGCTATCTAAGGCTTTTAAGTCCCACTTCATGGTTAGCAAGCTATTAGAGAAGGATACCTTGTACCCTATCTAATTAAATAGAGACTACATAAGCCTTTACATGTATCTGTGTCACTTTTCGATAAAGCAGTCTTAGAGATTCCCTACCTCGATTAAGGAGATGCCCGTCACGCTATAACATAAGGAGTAGATCCATCGGGAGATTTCTTTAAGTCCCTTGCTAAAAGTAAGCTTACTGACCTTGAGCAGTTCTAGGCAAGAGCGACCAAGTATGTTGTATAAGAGGATAAATGCTTGGAAGAAAAGAATTAGATCATTATAGGTTGGGCAATAGAAAGACTTTGATACCAAGAAGGACGATGGCTCAATAAAGGATCACTTCAACCCGATAGAGATACAAGCACCTCCTATTCCTGTAAGGGGAAGGATTATAGACACAAGTGGTACTTCCTAATGTACTATGAGTTCATTCCTCTTTGTAAGCCATAAGGGGAAGTTCTTTTAGTCCACAACAGAGACATTCTCCCTCCTCCTCAAAAGACGAGGGTAATTCCAATCAACACAACAGTGAAATATATTTAATCATCATCGGGATCATAGCCATAACACTTATGAATGTTTCCAACTCAAGAATGTTATTCAAAATGTCATAAAAGCGTGGCAACTTAAGAGAATACATTGCAGACTTGACTAATATCATTGAGAGACTCAATTAGTGCCAACAAGCTGAGCAAGGTTAGGAAGAGGGGATAAAAAAATTGATTGTCGATAAAATTAGCGCCCAAAATGGAGTCATTAACACTGTTGTAGGTGGTCTTCACATCACAAGCATGTTAAGCAGCTCCAATTCGGCAACAATGTCCAAAGGTAAGCAGGTTCTATACCTGTATACCAAAAAACCAAGAGTAGATAATTCTATATCCTTGTTGGAAGAAGACCTTAGAAAATAAAGTGTGCCTCCCCCCAGCAGACACACACACACATCAAGAGGCCCTTATCATCTTAGCACTTATGACCAAATTTCAGGTGAAGAAGGTGATGGTTGATATAAGTAGTAATGTAAATGTCCTACAGCTTTAGAAGACATTAAAGCCTATATGACTTCAATGACTAGCTAGTATCGATGAGGAATATTATTGTCCCTCTCATGAAGTTTGGAGAAACGACAATATTTCCACTTGTGAAGTGGAAATCTTGATGGTAAACTACTAATCATCTTACAACATGGTCTTAAGGTAGCCCAATCAATCGACATTTGGAATGACCTACTCGCCCATGCACTTGAAAGCTAAATTCCCTAACATGGGAAGAGGTCATCTTGATACATACCAAGCTAAAGGAGTAATGAAGTAGATGGGAGAGCCGATCAAAGGAGTAACAGCTCCAATAAGACTATGTAGGTAAGAACCTACGACTTGCCGATCTTGATGAGCAAATTATTGCTTTCCTTTGGCTAACATGGACATGTTCTCCCAGGATGTCATTATGCATAAACCCAACATCAACCTCACTACTAAGCCTATTAAATGAAAAAAATGAGACATTTTGCATGTAAGTGACATATAGCTATTGAAGAGGAGATATAGAAGTTGTTGAGGGTCCGGTTCATTAGGAAGAAATGATATTTAACCTGGCTAATCAATATTGTGCTAGTCAAAAGGTCTAATGGGAAGTGGCATATATAAGTCAACCATACTAACCTTAATAAAGCTTACTTAAAGGACTACTTTTCCTTCCTTATAATCAACTAACTAGTCAACTCAACATTTGGCTATATACTCTAAAGTTTCATGGATGCCTTTTCAAGCTATAACCAAATAAAGGTAGGGCTAGATAATGGAGTCTACATCTCCATTGTCACCACTTTTAGGACTTATTACTAGAAGGTCATACCCTTCGTATTGAAAAATGTTAGCTTTATCCTACTAATGATTGGCAACTGAAATTTTCGAACCACAGATCAGACATAACGTAAAGTTTACGTAGATGATATGAACATAAAGAGTAGAGTACCTAATGACCACCATTGAGACTCATAAGAGACATTTGATTGGTTGAAGTATTACGGGATGAAACTTGACCCCTATAAATGTTTCTTTAGGATAACTTTGAATATCCAATCACCTTATGCAACATTGAAGCTAATCTTGACAAAATCCAAGTTGTCCTAGACGTGAAATTACCTAAATTTATTAAGGACATCCAAAGGCATACTGGAGGATTGCCATGCTGAGCAGGTTCATGTCTGGACGTGCTAATAGGTGTGCCAAGTTATTGAAGATTCTAAAGAATCTAGCAAACTTCCAATGGACTGACCAATGTAAATTTGTCCATCCTATCCAAACCAATCCTTAGTAAAGAGTTGTACTCATAGACAACAATCAATAACTGAGCTGTCTCATTAATCCTAGTGTGAGATGAGAAAAAGGAATGTTGGTCTATATAATATGTCAGTTACATACTTTAAGGACTTGAAATAAGATACACCAAGGTCAAGAAATTTGCTTTGGTTAAGGTCATCTCAACATGGTAGCTTAGACCTTATTTTAAAGCGTATCAAGTTACTATATTGGTTGATCAGCCGTTTTAAGGTATTCTTTAGGAGTCAGCCACATTAGGTCAAATGATGAATTGCATGATAAAACTCAGTACACATAAGGTCTAATGTAAACTACGATATGCCATCAAAGCACAAGTTGCGGAATTCCATTTTCAAGTATGCTAAAGAGGAGAACTATGTTAAACAAAGCAACAGATCATAATAGATTGTCCAAATTGACAGATCCTTCAATAAAGAAAAAGTGGTGCATAATTTATGCTAGAAAGACCCTTTAGAGTCAAAGTTTGCTAAGCTCTGAAGTTTGTCTTTAATGCTAATAATAATGACGCCAAGTATGAAGATCTAATCGCTGACCTCAAGCTAATCGAAGATATTGACGCAAAACAATTGAAGGTTTATTTAGATTCTCAACTTGTTTTCTAACAACTCAACGAAAAATATGAGATGAAAGAAAATTCCATGACTAAATACCTTGGAATTGTTAAAGCCTTAACCTTAGAGTTTCCCTCTTGGAGTATTCACAAAATTGTAAGGGTCGGATCAGTGAGTAAACAAACTTTCTAAATCTGTATCCATATCTCCAATCTCGACCATATAAAGAGCAAGATGTTCATCAAGTACCTTCTAGAATAAAGCATTGACAAAGAAGATTCAGAATTCTTAGAAGTACAATTGCATCGGTGTAGCTGTGCTTGATGGACCCTATCGTCTATTCAATATACTTGATCCATTCCCCAAAATGACTAGCTAGTGACAATATTTTATCGTGGCTGTAGATTATTTTACTAAGTAGGCATGTACAAAGATGGAGGCAATGTCCAAAATAACCTAGAAGAATGCAGAGTCCTTTGTGTTAATCATATCATCACCGGGTTTAGAGGGTTGTGCATCCACATTACAAATAATGGGACACTCGGTAGCCAAAGGTTAAGGGTTTTCTATGCCAAGCATTTTATTAACATCTGATATACTTTAGTAGCATACCCTCAAGCAAATAGATAGGTTGAGACTATCAACAATATCATCCTAAATAGCTTGAAGCAATAGGTTAATACAATAGTGGGTGATTAGGCAGCTGGCTCCTTAACATAATTGTGTGGGCTAGGGAGAAAGACTATCGATTTAGCCATTGCACTTCAATAGGAGAAACGCCTTAATGCCTTGTCTTTGGTTTTAAGGCAATACTGTTGAACTATAACTCCTCAACCTCTAGACTTAAGACCTTGGTGTCATAGTCAATTAAATTGGACTCAAGGCCTATCTAGATGTAATTAATGAAGTTTAAGATGTGGGTGGTACAAGGTTGGTTGCCTATCTACTTAAGGCATCTCGGTATTATGATAAGAAAGTCCTTTAGGTATTATAACAAAAAAAATCAAGCATAAGATTTTCTAACTTGGAGACTTGGTGCATAGGAAGCTTGAAGCCATAGGATCTGTGAAGGCTAGAGAAAAGTCACTCCAAATTTAGAAGACCTCATCAGAATTAAGGACAACTTATTAATGTAACATACTGATTCAAAAAAGGCTAGGTAGTTAGCCCATTTTGAGAATATGGAATTCTAATAAACTTAGAAAATAATTTGAGTAAAATAGTTTATGCACTGTCAGATTATACAATGAAACTTATGTTAATGAAAGGCTTGTTCAGTTAACCTATCACCTTCATTTTTCTACATTTATTTATCATATAACGATGACTTAACTCCACTCAACAAGGTATTTAGACGCTAGTTATTGTCAAGGTCTTACTTAATCTTAAGTACTTGAGCTCTTGGCTTATGAGAAATCGAGCTCTAAAGGAACTTTTAGATTTCAAAGCTTGTTGCCTTCTCAAGCTTTTGTGAGTCGAACTCTTCAATTTGATTAGGTACTTCCATCAATCGACAAATGGTCCAAACATTTGACTCACCTTCAAGCTCTAAGAGCCACTTATAAAAGTGTTAAAGCTTCATGCCCCTAGAGGCGTCTTAATACTCAGTTCTCTATAATTAAATTATGACTCACTAAAAGAATTAAATATAACAGAAGGTTCAATGGGATGTAGAAAATAGTGAGAGAAGAAAACATAACCATTTGATTTCATTCAAGTAATTACACGTGTTAAGACGATATTCCGACCAGGTTGCATTTGATAAATTAAAAACAATACAAAAAGAACAACAAGAAGGTGGGTGAAACGATGGTGCTACTAAAGATCATTTCGTAGTCTCCGAATGATAACTTAACTTTGAAACCATGTCCTAAGCTTCTTTCTTTTTTCCAATATTGGCGTAGGTAGCAGAAGGAGTTGTTGGAGAAACACTATCAAATTTAGGAAATATAGGAGCCGCACAAGGTTAATTTGGTTTATCATTGTTGGGAGCAGAGATCAAGTCATTCAAATACCAATACTTGCTTCAACAGAAGTTATGATCACCTTTATTTAAAGAGGAGAAGGATGGTCAGCTTTTCTTTCTTAGATAGATCATTGCTCTTAGGATCGTTTCCATCTTTATCCTCTGCTAATATATGGCTCCACTCATATAAGTCTAATGTAGAGTTCATCTGTTGGACTTGTTGCAACATGTGACAAACCCCACTTTAGGCTGCTCCATGACACAGGTTATAGCCTTCCTCTATCCATTTTGCGGCCTCATCGACTACAGGAGGACATAATACAGGCTCGTCCCTGACGCCGACGACACCTCTTTGAGATGAGGAGGTCCAACTATCTTCTTCTTTAGATCGATTTTCGCTATCTAACCTTCTTTATTGGTAGATCATCAATGGAGGGATGATCTTTCTTTCATGTAAAAACACAAAGCAAAAGTCAATGTAGAGTTCAAGTGATAACAAGACTCTCTATGCTGAGCATACACCAAAAGGGTGCCCTCGTGATGGCTATGCACAAAAACCAATTGAACCATGAACCAAACTATATTTGTGGTTGGGTTTAATAAATTGTAAACTATTTGTAAGTTGATTCATGACCCCAAATAGGATCATTTTACATATAAAAAAAGATAAATTATATAAAAAAGTATCAATGTTTTGAGATAAATTCATTTAAGATATTAACGTTTTAAGTTTTTAAAAAGAAAAAATCAATTTGGAGATTAATTCATTTAAAGTGTTTATGTTTCAAGTGGTTAAAAAGAGGTATCAACGTCTTGCAAAGTGAGTCAAATAAGGTATTAATATTTAACCATTAACAAAAACTAAGGAAACTAAATTGAAAGTTAATCCAAACGTTGATGCCTTAAGTGAATTTTACAAAATATTGATACCCCATTTTATACACTTTGCTAAACGTTAATTCCTTTTATTAACTATTTGAAATGTTGATACTTTAAATGAACTTAACTCCAAACGTTGATGCTTTCTGGCGTAATCTACCATTAAAAAAAAATCCTCAAACATATTGTCTTTTCCTTTAATTATTTTATTAAAAAAGTTTAATTATTGCTCTAATTTTTATTTGGATATGTATTCTTTATAAAACGAAATTAGATTGGTCATATCATATTATAATCATTGTGATAAATGAACAAACAAATTAATTTTTCATATTATAGCCTCTAGTATTCTAAGCATTTTTTTTCTTTTCTTTATCTTATTGATTAGTCTACTTTTATTACAAAATTAATTATTGGTTTATGCCTTTGACAATTTGTTGATTAGAAGCATAACAAAATGAAATTTACACCTTGTATAGGGATAGTATGTTCTAATTTTTTTATCGAGTCTAGTATACCATTATAATTTAAAATAATCTCAGATAATGAAGCAGGTATATGATTGTAGTTTTATAGCAAATGAAATCTCTCTCCATCATAAGATTTGCATATTTATTTGGGTAAAATAATTAATTTTAAATTCTATTGCTTGAATTTGCATAAGTGATAGGAACTATGTAATTAAACCCTCTCAATAGAATGTGTTCTTATTTTAAGAATAAAAAAAATAGTATGAATCGCAAATCAAACAATAATAAACCATTTTTTTAAGATCGAAAAAATTACAAACCAAACTATATGATTAAATTTGAATCTAAAGGAAAAACCAGATCATAATATACGATTCAATTTCAGTTGAGGGGCGAATTAGATTGAAGTGCCTTATACCCATCCTAATCCCCACTCTATAAGTGTATAAGATTGCAGCTTTCCCTCTATCGACTTGTCTTAGCACAAGATAGGAATGTTGACTGATAACTCCTCTCTCTTTCATAAAAATTTTCTCATTGTACAATCCACAGCTTTAGTCTCAGTATTGTTTCACCACCACCACAGCATCAACAGGCTTACCCTTCCTTTACTTCATAACATGAGAGATATCCTTAACCATTCCTTGGTCATCATCTCCTAGCCATGAAATAATTGAGATGCAGAAGGGTGCAATCTACCTTGTTTTAAAACTAAAATCAGTTTTTGCCTCAATGATAATGGTTTTCTTCTTTAAATTCTTTACCAAGGACTTTTACTTGCAAGTAGCTTTTTCCTTGGTCAACTAAATAGATAAAGCTATCCCTTTGGAGAAACCTTAAGTAGGAGATAATATTAGAATAGCCGAGGAGAAGGTTTTTGAACTAAACTCTCACACAAAGTCACCAATTACACCAATATTTGCAGGAGTTTGGTATGAGATGTACCAAGCAAATGCGAAAAGAATTCATACGATCTCTCTCGAACTCTGAGAAAGAAGCAATTGTAACAAAAAAATCCATGCATTTCTAACATAAGCATAAATGACTCCTATGGATAAGAAGAACATGATATAATTTATCTGGTTAGATGACTTTCCACTCGAATGGAACACCCACTGAATACTTTTGTGCAAAAGCATATATTCCAAGGCTCTTAATGGTGTTGACTCACTCATTTAGACTCAGTTTCTCATACTAATTAGCTTCCGATGGAAAAGATCTTTTGTTAGCAATACATCCTTGCCATCATTTTTCGTATCCAACTTGTTTATATCATATTATGAAAATAAATATTAAACAATATGTATTCTTGAAAGTAATTTTCAATTATATTAAAGGAAAGACATGCATTTTGCCATTACATATTTTTTTTCTTATATCAAGTCTACTTTATCTCAATCATGTCTATACCTATATGTGTTATGAGTTGGCATGCCTACTTATTGTGTCAATAAGTTATATTGAGAGTCTTAATGGAATATTTCCTTTCTTATTATATACAAATTAAAAAATGGAAATGGACGGTGAGAATACATTCTTTGATTAGACAATTCATGGTAGACGGAAGAAAATGACTATAAGATGATTTATAATTGACTAAATCTCGTATAAGTTTCATGGCTTCTTGTTTTGTCTGAAAATTTTATCTTCAGCAGATATGCATGTATTCCAAAAAGTCAACTTTATCTCTAGTATGATAATAACCTATTCATGTTACTAAATCTTAGTTTTGTTTGTAGGGCATCTTTTTGAATTTGTTGTGGACCCAGTATGTTGTGTATAGACAGAAGTCGTATATTACATAAACAACAATGAAATAATAATAAGAAAAAATAAAAATATGCTGGAAAATAAAAGAGATGGGGTTAAAGAAGTTTGCTCCTTAACGTCGTCCCGGGGGGGTCGGAGCTTGTAGAGAGTAAATTGAGTTTATTGACTAATTTAACCATTTTTGAAAATTCAATAGCAAATGGACAAGTTGAGTAATAATAATAAGAAAAAATAAAAATATGTTGGAAATAAGAGAGATAGGGTTAAAGAAGTTTGCTCCCTTATGTAACATGGAGCTCAAAGTGCCCTTTACTCTTTACGAACTCAACTTGCCTCAAATAGATACTTCACACAACTTTATTTATCACAAATGGCAATGAAGGCTGACATGGGTACTACTTAAGTCTATCTCTTTAGAATTTGCAAAATAAACAACAAGGGACATGGATTTTGATTACAAAGAGACAAATATGTTTTACTACAATAATTAAGCTAACCATTTAAAATTTTCAAACATATAATATAAAACCGATGGGGAGAAAATAGTTACGCAAAAATTGGACAATTTTGTTGCTGCATTTAATGCATCTGACGACTAGTTTCCCGAAGTTTTCGGATGCCATCTGGAGATCTGAGGCATCCTCGCTTCATTCACTTCAACATCTACGCGATAAAAAAGTATAAACACCAGAAATTTTTAACCAAGCATGGCATCTGAATGTTACACCTTAGCATTCGAATGCTACTATAGATTCACCATGATCAAAGGCTTCAATTTGCACATGATCAGAACATTTTATTCATCTTTAAAACCAGTTGGTGTCTAGATGTCATATAGACGCTACATCAGTTTGCACATGATCAGAACATTCCAATCATGTTTAAAACCATATGGCGTTTAGGCGATATGCCCTGGTGTGCCCTAGTGTTCGGACGTCATCTCGAAAGAGCATGATCATATCCGCTGATCATAGCTAGCGTCTGGACAATATGCCCTGTATCATGGTTAGGTTTTAGACGCTAGCTACATTTTCAACAATCTCTTAAGTTCAAACATTTAACCATTTCATTCAAGATTTATAGCATATCAAGTTATGCTCACATTAATAAACCATTTAATCGAATTAGTTTTTGTTCTCATCAAAAGCAACTTGCGCAAATTTGTAATCCATTCAATCAAATTAGTTTTGTTCCCATCAAAACAACTTGAACCTATGCAGTTCAACATAATATATATACATATATTATGTGTGTTCATGATTCTTTTACTTAGTGGAGAAAGTATGTATATATTTTTTGTTAACAAGAAATATTATTGCATTTTCATTTTGTATGATTCTAACTGAAAAAAAAATCTTGTTAGTAGGTTGGTGAGCTAACCCATATAACAGGGTTTGTTTAGATGGTTTGTTTTTCATTCGTATCTTATTTGTATTTGATCTACATCTGTGTCTGATTTATATGGTCTATTTATTCATAAACATTTTTTTATTCATATATATATATATTTACAAATTGTTAGATTGAAATTAACATGAAACAAACTCTAAACTAACGAACGAAACGCACCCATAATTTATTGGAATGTGTAAATGGGTTAAACAAGTTATGGGTTGGTTCATTTAATCAATCAAGATGCATAGATAGGTTAAATGGTTAAGTTGGTGGGGACCCATTTGACCCTTTAGCTTGTGTTTTGAACTTAGTTAATGAATTCTACGAATGAGTAAAATGAATTGACTTGTTTAACCGTGGGATAAAGTGGGCTAAACCTGGTTAACTTATTTAACTTGCTCATTAAATTTAATTGCTAATACCACTATTAACATAATGTGGCTATGGGTGGATGTGATTTGGCTAACCAATCCATGATCCTAAAAATCGAAACAAAATAATCGGTTTTTTAAACGTTAATTTTTTTTAATATTTTTCAGTTTTTGATTGTTAACTATTTAACATAATGGATAATAAAAAACAACAATTAGCCATATTTTTCAGTTGGTCCATAAAAAGTTAAACCTTTTTTATTTCATAATTATATTCAAAAATTACAAATTAACAAATAAAAACACTATAGTTACGTTAACAAATTGCAAATTAATAAGTTAAATAACTATAAAATCAATAACAAATTAAGAATATAACTCTAGCACAAAATGTTCTCATTTTTTCAAAGTAAAACACAACAATAATATAAGAATTCGAACATTAATGTTCGAATTGTTGGTTTTTAACGGTTAATCGTTAACCATCGGTTTTTTATTGCTACAAATCAAAACTGAAACTGAAAAAAATCCATAATCATAAACTGAAATTAATGGACTTGCTAACCATATTTTTTATATTGGTTTTCTAGTTTTAGTTCAATTTTTTGGTTTTATAGATTTCTTTTTTTTTTTTTTTCACACCCCTAAATATTGCTACATAAGTAATTAGAGTCAACAATGTTGATGATATTATATTAGTATTGTCTTAGTAGATTTGACCATGTTTCACTTTCCCTTTTTTGCAAGTTATGCCGTGTCAAATTGTTGAAGAAAAAATCCATTATTTTTTATGTAGTACTTATTCATAATAACAATATACAATATAAAAAGTAAAAAATAAAAAAAATCTTTTGCTATTCCTAACATAGGAAATATGATATATTACCAAGCTATACTATTCTCATTCTTTTCTATATTGAAAAACCATACCAAAATGTTACAGTAGTGATAAAATGCTTCATAATATTATCTTAGGTCATAAGTTTGGAAAATGTATTTATAACTTTTAGATATAGATCTTTTAATAAATCTTCTCTTAATTTCACTTAATTTATGAAATTAATGATTAAATTTATCTAGATAATGATTTCTTTTTAATCTTAAACCTTTTATTATAATATGGAATAACATCTTAAGAAATAAATAAAAAAACGAGACAACTATTTCATTCTAAACAAATAATAATAATATAATAATAATAATAATACTATACATACATACATACATACATACATACATATCCTTCTATTAAAGTGGGTTACACTTAGTTGACTTTAATTGCCAATATTGCTAAGACAATGTATACCACTAGCAGCATGATGTTACCACCTAGGTGATAGAGAGTCAATAGCACGAGTGATATTTGTTTGGTAGTGCATGGTGTTGTAGCTTAATAATATGAACGGTGTTCTTTCTAGTAATTGACTTCACTATATTTCCCTTTCCCCTTTTGCAAGTTATGTGATGTAAAATATTTTTTTTAATTCACTATTTTAATGTAATACTTATACATAATAAAAACATCAATATGAAATAAATAAATAAATATTCTTATGTTGTTCCCAACATACAAAACATGATATATCACTGGACTATACTACTTCGTTCTTTATTGTTTAGAAAAATCATATTGAAATGCTATAATAAAGTAAAAGTGCTCATTCATTTTGCTACAACAACAATTTCATTATAGTCTTATTTTTTATGAAAAGCTACGAGATTATTTAGTTTATTGTAATAACGATTCTGTAAAAAATCCTATTATAAAATATCTTCTTTTAAATAAAAAATTACTAAATAAAAATTCTATTACTAACTTTATTTTATCAATCTAGAATAGTAATTCCATCATAACCCTATTCATTGGCAAACGAACAAGAAGCTTAGAAATATATTTTTGTAACTTTGTTAAATGGAATTTAGATCTTTAAAGATTTATTCTCTTGACTTGGCATAATTTATCGAACTAATGATTAAAATTATCAAAATTTACAAAATACTTGGGAAAAGGAATATAATATTATTATTTTTTGAAAATAATTACGAAAATGCCACTATGATGACATTAATCCCAAGTTTGGACAACTTGACCTCTTATCTTCAAGAGACGAGGTCGTTAGTGCCTAACCTTGTCTCTTCAAGAGACGAGATCAAAAACATGGAGCTACCTTGTCCCTTGAAGAGATAAGGTTCCTCCTTCTACAGACCTCGTCTCTTCAAAGACGAGGCATTAAGTTACTGACCTCGTCTCTTGAAGAGACGAGATCGTCGAAGTCATAACTCGCACCAGCCTTCCTTTTTCTCAGTATGCTTTGGAGGAGAAAAGCCCCAAATTGAAAAATCCAAAACCCTAACCCCTAATTTTTTATTTCCAACTCAATTTCCAAGCAATTGCCTCCATATTTACATTATTTAGATCAATAGGCGTTGTGGAAGTGTTAATTTGGTGGAGAGGAGAAGCGATTCTCATGAGAAGGTAGAAATTTTTTTTTAGTGTTGTGCTTTTGTCCAAATTATTTGTCGTTTGATGTTGCATTGCTATATACTAGGTGTTGTTTTGTTGAAATTGTTAAGTGCATTTGATGTTACTTTGTTGTATATCGTTAAATTGTTAAGTACTATTACGTTTGATTTTTGTTTTTCATAATCCAATTTTGTCCAAAATTTTTATCGTTTTTTATGTTGCATTGCTATATATTGGGTTTTGTTGGTGTTATTTTGTTGAAATTGTTAAGCGCATTTGGTGTTGCATTGTTATATATCGTTAAATTGTTAAGTGCTATTACGTTTGATTAATAAAATCCCAATTTAGCTTAATTAGATTATTTGTTAAATTAAAACAGGATAAATAAGTTCATATGGGCTAAATTAATAAAATGGGTCCATATAACACATAATGTTAAATATAGTTAAGGTCGATGAAGTTTATACCGTACGCTCATAGGAATATTATACAAGGCGACGATGGTTTTGGTTATGATAAGTGGCCAGTTGTTGTGGTCAGTATTAGTAGAAACTCATCATATGAGCAAATAGTGGACATCATTTACAATAGACTCAAGATAAACAAGTGTGCACATCAGGTGGATTTATACCATGGGGTAGCTATTGGAGATAGGACATTACGTTATGATATAATTCTAGTGACTGATGATAATGATGCACAGGAGATGTTGGTGTACACTGAAGGGTCAGTAGCTGTTTATGTTCATATTCGAAAATGAGTTGTCATAGGCACTTGCAGGTGAAATGGGCATTCATGGGAATGTTGGGAGTCAAGGCTTGGTAGACTCGAACTCTACTCCAGCTCAAACAATAGGGAGTGAACAGCTGAACATGGGTAACTTTCAAATGTGTACCGAAATTGACAGGTGGTCGTGATACAAATGCCATTATGGGCTCCACGACAAGTGAATAAAGTGATGACTACGATGGTGGTGGAAATGATAATGTAGAAGCTTGCCCCGAAGAAGATACTTTTCTAGAAGTGCAACCAAGGAGAAATGACTGGCACCTGTTTGTTCTCCCATTGATGTTGATGTAGTAGGGAGCTCGGTGCCAATACCATTTTTTACTATTGAAGTTGGTAGTGGTTATGCTGCATATGATGATGAGCAGGAAATGAGCACTAAGAATTGGAGTTTCGGTGATGAATTCAACGTTGAGATGCGGTTTGAGACTAAAGATCATCTGATACGGGCAGTTAAAATGTGGCACATATCGAATCATTACAATTTCAAGGTGGTGGACTTGGACCCAAGATCATGGGCAGTTAAATGTATTGATACTCATAAGAGAGATTGTAAGTGGAGACTCAAAGGCAGTTACAAGAAACATAGTGAGTGGTTTCACATTACTAAATATGAAGGACCCCACACCTGCTTGGATGAGATAACTGGACAGGATCACTCTCAACTGGACTCCACTAGCATGTCTAGGTGCATCATATTGGAGATTCGTAACTCACCAGATGTGAGGGCGAAGGACTTGCAATTGACCATCTTAAAGGAGTTTGGATACAACGTTCACATAAAGAGAATTCGTGAGGCGAGGAGAAAAGCTATTGAGTAGGTCTATGAAAGTTGGGAAGATTCATATGTGGAGCTCACACATTTACTGAATGCAATAACTGAGGCTGATCTGGAACAAAATATGAGTGGAGAACCATTGATTCAGATATCGCCAGGCACGTCTTTTTAGACAAGCTATTTTTGGCTTTTAGGCCTTGCATTGAAGCATTCTAGTACTGCAGGTATGTTCTCCATATATGATCAAATTTAGTTAAAACAATAACATCTATGAACTAAGTTTAATCTTTTAATTCTTTGCAGACTTATAATCACAGTGGATGGAACCTTCTTGTATGGCAAGTATAACCACAAATTGCTTATTGCAGTAGCAGTTGATGGGGTAAATCATATTGTTCCACTAGCGTATGCTATTGTTGACAAGGAAATCGCGGACACTTGGAGTTGGTTCCTTGTGAAAGCGTTAGAACATGTTATCAAGGACCGATCAAATATATGCTTGATATCGGATCGGCATGTCGGGATTAAGAGTGCGGTTGAGGGTGAGAATGCTCTGTGGCCTAGAGGATGGCCTTGGCGTTGGTGTATCCAACACATTGCTAGCAATTTCAATTCCAAAGCTAAAAGTAAGGAATGTAAGGAAATAATTAAAAGAGCTGTATACCAAACCTAGAGAAAAGTTCCATGGCTACTTCAATGCAGCACTACAAAACAGTCCTTGGACATCGCGATATTTTCGTCAGTTGCCTCAATCAATGTGGAATTTATGTTACGATGAAGGGGTGATGTTTAAGATAGGTACAACAAACATGGCTGAAAGTTACAATTCAGTTATAAAAAGATGCTCTGTGCTTACCAGTGACAGCATTAGTTAAAAAACATTCTATAATTTCAACTCAATCTTCAATAAGCAAAGGATGGAGGCAACCGAGGCAATGGTTATGGGCAAGTTGCGCATAGGATTTGCTGCGAATAAGTTTGAGAGATGGAACAACATCTCAAGTGCCCATAGAGTAACCTGTTTTGACTATCATGAACAGATATTTGAAGTTATGATCGCTCCGCACCCTACGATGTATGGTCAGAAGGGGGGCCACATACAAAAAGTACAATTGAGGGTAGGCAAATGTACCTGTAACAAGTGGCAGACATATAGAATTCCATGCTTACATGCAATGGCTGTCATAGGAACACTGCAAATGGATTGTGTTGCCCAGGAGGGACAATAGTAGAGGTGGGATACCTAACTTAAGGTGTATGGCCATTCATTCATACCGGCAACTGATAAGTGTAATTAGACTCCTTTGGATATTGCGAAATGGTACTCCCACCCGGGTCTTATAAGGAAAAAGGGTAGACCTAAGGAGAAGCGCTATCAGAACAAGATGGATATGCAGTTACGGGCACGGCCCAGCTGGATTGGGATGATTTGTGTGAGGAGCTCCTTGGCCTTCGACTTATGACGGGGACTCATATGGATGGTGGTTGTCTGAGGATGTCGTGCTTAGACACCTACTTCAGAGTGCTACCTTACTATGCTGATGATCAGATGATCAAACACCATGCCAGGGCATACATCTTGCTGTTGCTTGGAGGATTCATTGTTGTGGACAAGTCGTCTAACTATGTCCACTTGATGTACTTACAGTTGCTCTGGGATTTTGAGAGAGCCGAGCAGTACACGTGTGGAACGGCCTCTTTGGCATGGTTATACATGCAGCTTTGCTTAGCTTCACATGTTGACACAGGAGACATTGGTAGACCATTAGCTGTCCTCCATATATGGGTCTGGGAGCATTTCCCCCACATTGTCTCGATGCGGTGGCAGGTTACTCCAGTCATAGAGGGTCGCCCACTCCTTAGTCATAGGGTTGCGTCTTTTGACGTGACCCGGATAGCCACCCCCATACTCATTGAGTATTGGGGCTGTTTTGACAGGCAGATTGATCAACGTGTATGATTTCCACTATCTTCTTTTCTACCAGTTGCAGCTTTTACACAATTAATACTGTACTTTTTGTCTTGAACAGGTTGTGTGGGAACCATATAGGGCTATCGTGGACTCCCCGCCTCCATACTGCTATGCGGGCAGCGATATTTGGCATGCACGGGTCCTCCTAGTCTGCTTCTATCTTATAGAGCACTACTATCCAGATAAAGTGATCAGACACTTTGAAGGATTCCAGGGGATCCCCCACCTACTTGCCAGCATGAGAGCCCTACATGAGATTGACATGCGAGGGCATTCCAAGTGGAATTGGCAAGCAGAGCACGCCAGATGGATAGTTGAGTGGGATGGTCGACGTGATCGGATTGTGGAAGTGATCCATATGGACACCAGCACCTCTGATGATTACTTTGATTGGTTCCATTCGATTACCTGGTGCTGGATCGATCGCATAGGGGCTGTCATATGCTATATGGTAAGCTCATTGACTATATAAGATGTACATGGACATACACTGTGTTTTTTCCATTCCCTGATACACCTATTTTCTTTTACTTACAGGCATATTTCATTTGTCGCGTCCCATACATGTCGGTAGAGAACACTCCATCTACTGCACTAGAGGTCATTCGTGTAGTGGATGGGTTTATGAGAATAAACTTAAATGATCCAGCACCACCAGCACCAGTACCTGATGATCCACAT